>JARJDZ010006532.1:0-66250 GCA_030264555.1 Aleochara sp. GC000083
ACTATTTTTCGACCAATTTTGGGCGTTGAAAATAAGCAAAGACTATAGTCTTGGTACTATTTTTCGGTCAATTTCGGGCGTTGAAAATAAGCAAAGACTATAGTCTTGGTACTATTTTTCGGCCAATTTCAGACGTTGAAAATGTGCAAAGACTATAGTCTTAGTACTATCTTTCGACCAATTTCGGGCGTTGAAAATAAGCAAAGACTATAGTCTTGGTACTATTTTTCGACCAATTTCGGGCGTTGAAAATAAGCAAAGACTATAGTCTTGGTACTATTTTTCGGCCAGTTTCGGACGTTGAAAATGTGCAAAGACTATAGTCTTGGTACTATTTTTCGGTCAATTTCGGGCGTTGAAAATAAGCAAAGACTATAGTCTTCGTACTATTTTTCGGCCAATTTCGGACGTTGAAAATAAGCAAAGACTATAGTCTTGGTACTATTTTTCGGTCAATTTCGGGCGTTGAAAATAAGCAAAGACTATAGACTTGGTACTATTTTTCGGCCAATTTCGGACCTTGAAAATGTGCAAAGACTATAGTCTTGGCACTATTTTTCGGCCAATTTCGGGCTTTGAAAATGTGCAAAGACTATAGTCTTGGTACTATTTTTTGCACAATTTCGGACGTTGAAAATATGCAAAGGCTATAGTCTTGGTTCTATTTTTCGGTGAATTTCGGTCTTTGAAAATGTGCAAAGACTATAAGTCTTGGTAATGATTTTTTTTTAATGTTTGTACAAATGCTAAGTATAAGAGGAGTACTATGTGTGAACAACAATTTAACATTCACAACAGAGTATTCATCCTACACCAAGTAATTTATTCACGTGGTGAAGAAAGGTTTGTTGCTCGGCTAAATGAATGAGAGAAGTTGAAAAAATAAGCCTGAAATTATGGTTTGCAACTCGGCTAAATTAATGGCCGACCCTGAAGGAAATAAGCCTGAAATTAAGGTTCGCAACTCGACTGAATTAATGGCTGACTGAAAAAAATTACACTGCTATTAAGGTTTGTAACTCGGCTAAATTGACGTTAAAAAAATAAGCCTGTAATTAAGGTTTGCAACTCGGCTAAATTAAAGGCCGACCTTGGCAAGAAAAGATTAGATTAGAAAATAGATGCCTACCTTACCGACGCCTTAGTACCCACCCCTGTACCATAGATGGCGCTACTTTACTACAAATTTTTAACATTACAACTGTTGAATACAATGCGATTTCAAGATTAATGTAATTAAACAGGATGTAATTATTTTGCAATATATATTATAAACCCACAAATGCTGTATAACAATTGACGCTATTTTCACTATAATGGATTAAACAAAACCCACAGGCGGAAATTTAACCAAGAAATCTTTCAGCACAGTGGGCAACATAGCTAAAAATTTAAAGCGAACTCCCATATGTTCATCATCAGTAAGAAATTTAAAAGACTTTTTCAATGTTTCACTCTGTTCAGTTGATACCTGATTTTGTAGTTTTTCCAGTCGCTGTTGCATGCCCATGCTAAGAAGAAATTGTCGTTGGGTCACTGGCCCATATACAATTGTACCACCTTGTTGAGAAATTGCAGTCTTCAACATGGCAAAATCTACATCAGCTGTGAGGTCTGCGGAGCCAGGATCAATAAGTGGATCATGCTGTTTGTGCTTCTTGTAAGCACGAAAGGTATCTGTGCCCTCACCACTATGACCATAGTCAGCTATAAGTGCAAAACCGCCATGGTTTTCTAAACGCTCAGATATCTCTTTGGCAAGCACCAAGGAGTCTGGCGAGACTTCGACATCTGACCGATTATCTGTCGGTCGTAGAAAAACCTTCGCAACCGGAGTAATTTCACGTGCACGTACATACCGAAAACTGGGGTGTTTATTCTTGTCCTCATTTATGTCAATGAGCAATTCACGATAGCCCTCCGATGTCTTCACGAATTTATGAATAGGAAGGGCGTCGAAAAATTCATGTGCAATAAGAAACGTAAAACCGGGCGGAACCTGAGAGAAATTGCGATACCACCTTATTGGTATTCCTAAAATACTATAACTATATTTATGTTATAAATATGAAGAAATAAAATGTACCTGATGAATTGATTCCTTCCTTATAAAATGGTGAATCCTGTTCATGAATGTGCCTGGCATTCATACATAAATGACGTGCTTGCATATCAGCCATCAAATCACTCACCTCCACTAAATGAAGGCTGGCACCTTTCAGAGCATCAAAATGTCCAAATACTCTTAAGATATCTTGCATGAGGGTACCTCTACCAGGACCTAATTCTACAATCTAAATAATTAAATTTATAATACAGCAATCAAAAATTCTCCACTTACATTCAAAGGTTTTGGTGATCCTATTTTTTGCCATTCATTTAGAAACCATACTGCTATCATCTCTCCAAACATCTGGCTAAGTTCTGGTGAGGTAACAAAATCACCATCAGCACCAAGAACATCCTTATGAATGTAGTAACCACCTAAAATCAAATAATTACATTTTGTCCAAAACTGTAATATTTTCATACCCATTGGATGAATTAGTACTTGTTTCATATACTCAGCAATAGTTATTGGACCTCCAGCCTTTATCTGCATGTACAGTTGCTTTGGAAGTGGGTTCTCTTTTAATGCTGCTGACACATTGGATTTAACAGTGAAGTACATCCTGTGCCTGCTCCTATTTAGTTGATGTTGCATTAATCGCAATAGCCTATTTCTCAACATGATTACAACCTTATTCTGCCAGACCAAACACACATCTATCTGAAACATAAAATTAATATACATATAGTAACCATAGAGAAAACTATTTTACAATGATATAACATAGAACATAAGATATTCATTCCCACTTACTTACGAGGAATTGAATACAATTATAAATAATTGGCACTTAATAATAATACCCATACAAACAAATCTGATTGAAAATGGTTAAAATTAACAATGCACAAAATAAATTGAAGTGGAGAAACAAATATCTTATTGCATCAGCTATGCCATCTTAAACTTGTGCAAAATGCTGCGAAAATAAATTTAAAAAACTTGATTTTTGTATTGTACCTACTTTGAGGACTACTATTTGCACTATTTTATGAAGACGACTAGTGTGAAATGATGTTAAAGTTCAGTTCCAATATTCTAACCTACAAGTACAAACGCCTTTTAAATCCAGGCAGATCAGCTGGCGCTAAATTACTTGTAAACATTATCATTCGTTAAAGTTCAGTTGCAATAATTAGACGAAATGTGGCCTGTTATGTTTCGGGTTTTGCGCACTTATGCACCATTTATAACATTGCCCTTTGCTGCTGTTATTGGCTATGTGGGCTATCACTTGGAAGACTTCATCAGTGATAAATACACACCCTATAACAGTAAGTACCTTCAGTCAGCATTTACAATTAATATATCTGCATTTTTAGATGCCATTAAGGACTCCCGAAATGAGCGTTTAGTTTCAGATGACACACTAAGCAAAGCTACTGAAGTTGAGAGTCTCAAATATAGTGCCAATGTTTTAGGTCAAAATATCTCCCCAAGTCTAACAAAATAGTAATGCAACCATTCTTAGATAAACCAAATGTAAACTAAAATATACATAATTTTAAATAAAATGATTGGAAGAAACTTGGCATCATTAAATGCAATCAGCTTTACAAAGTTCAGGACTCAAATTGTAAACAAATACCTGTTTGTTAGCATCAATATTGCACAATGTCTATTAAAAGAATCATTCTCAGAGTGGATGCTTTTGGAGCTGTTTGATTGAGGGCCAATTTTGCAAAGTCAACTCTAAGTTGGTAATTGCTTTGTTTGTGCGAAAGTTTACAATTTTAGATATTAATAATTTCATTTAAGTCTTAAACATTGGTTTGTTGCCAACCAATAACTCTTCTTCAGGCATTATATGCTTAAACTAGGTCCAAGCTGAGAGTACACATTGGATGGCATTATACTCCTAAGCAAGTTGTTCTAGTGGGTTCATTTGTACTGGTACTATCTACGTTAAATCTAAATTAGTTGGCGAGCGAAGCGACCCATTGGAACAACTCAAGTTCAATCGATTTACTTTTCCCCGAAACGTTCTGGCTTTTACAATCAATTGCCCTCTAATTATCAGTGCGGATACGGCGCATTCACTCTGGTCGACAGCCTAATTAGACCTAATTTTATCTATTTTTAAGCTGAAGTTAAATTTCAACTCTTATTAGCTTAATCTGAGAGAAGAGCGCTCTGCTAGGACTATTGACAAGTTTGAATGGGCGCCGTGTCCTGCAGCCACCTGGACCACAAGCCATCTATGCCTGAATGTAATTGAAGTTCACGGAATGTAAAAGAGGAATATTAATTACAATTGAATTAACTATTAAATAATTAACTAGAATGAAGTGTAACTCTTTAGTGTTTCGTCGTTTCTTCGCCATTGCTATCAAGTCTTTCTGCTATCTATGTAGGGTTTAGGTATCGAAGAATCACAAATTATCACAATATTCAATTCCAATCACTGGCCGCCCGAAGTGGGCGGCACGGTAACGGAAAAGTCTCTTTCTTAATGCGCTCGTGGGCGCAAGTTCAAGCAATGCACGTCCACTACGAAACCGTCATGCAGTTGATCAGCCGCTGACACAGCTGATGGTATACGTAGTAGTCGCCGGAGACGCGCCGCAGTTTCAAGCCCTTTAGGCTTTTCGACTCCAAATTCGCTTTGTCGACAATCTTCAGTTCGATCTCGACGCCGCCGTCGAAGCAGAGGCTGATCCTGTCCGGCGGCGCCTCGGGGCCGACGCGCGTCGTTGCGTCCAGCTCGTTGCCGATCACACTGACCATGTCGAAGATGTCGCAGCTCTGCAGCTTCGAGCACATCTCCGACAGCTCCACCTCGAAGTCGTTCTGATACAAGGGGAAGTTACCTGTGCATGGTGGAGCCGCCTGAGCGCCGACATTGCCCAATGCGCGCATCACCGCCTCCGAACTGTGCGAGCTGTCCGGGTCTTGGGTATTGCTCGATGACCCGGGACTTAGGGAGTCATTGGAGAGCGAATCCTCTGAGTAGCAGCTCTTATCCGAGTTGCGTCGCTGCGCGAAAGCAAGCAGCTCCGTCTGATCGGTATTCTCAGTCGACGATTTCCGACCAATGCCTTTCGTTATCGAGGGCTGGTTGTCCAACGGCTTGCTGATGACGAACGAGGGAATCTTCGTCCGCAAGTTCTCGAGGCTGTCCATCGAATCCTCGGACGTATCTGTGCTGGCGATCAACGTCACTTCGCTGCCCTGCACATCCGTGACAGAGATCTGCGGATGTGAGACAATGGCGCCGCTCGAGGCGCACCCGGCCTGCGAGTGCAGCTGCGGAAGCTCCTCCTGTATCATATCCAAACCAGGACTGCTCGGATTCGATATGGGCGAGTTCGTCAGCGAGCGATGGCTGTGTATGTTAAGAATATGGTGGGGAAACGCCCCCTGGAATCCCTGCAGATTCTGGTGCAACGATGTGTGGTAGCCAGCTTGGAAGTCGTCTGCGGCGTGCTGCCCCAGGTGCTGCAAGTTGCCGGCTTGCGGCTGTGACTGGGCCGGTTGTTGCTGGAGGCCGGTGCCCTGCGTGATCGACGGACCACACGTGTTCAGGCCGCTGATGCCTTGCGTTATGGAAGAGACGCTAGGCAGATGGTAGACGGGGGAGCTACTGCCAGCAGCTGAAGATGTCATCATCGACATGATAGGCGATGTCGACCCAGAGTACCAGTAATGGGAGACGTGTTTTGGGGAGCCCCCAGCGCTGTTATTGTACGGACTGTGCATGGGGCTGTTGTACGCATGATACTCGTCGCGATTGGCGTCGTAGATCTGGTGAATGGGTGACGCATGCTGCTGTTGTTGCTGCTGCGACTGTTCCGGTGCGAACATCTGATGAATGGGCGACCCGGGGATCGAACGTGGAGGACTATTGCGTGCATTGGCAAGGCCACGCTGCAGTCGCTGACATTCTTGTTGCGGCGTCGCAGGGCTTAGCGTTCGGGAGTTCGCGGCCGAACCCTCGCTGCCTCTTCGTACTGGCGAGAAGCGCTCCATGCTCTTCTGCTCCCGACCTACGCAAAAAGTCTTATAGTATCACGAAGTGTGGGACGCAATAATCCCGTTGAAGGTCGAGATTGGAAAAGCGTGCAAAAACAATTATTGCTTACCGGATTCTTGCACCGTGGGCAAATGCGGTTTGACAGCGTGCCTGGAATGCTTACGCGATACGACCGGCATGAATTTGGCGGACTGAATGCGCGCCTCGACCTCCTGCACCACATCGGCCGATATGACTACATACCCGCAACGTGAAATAGCACAACAAATCCATGCAAAAAAAGAAATAAACAAACAAACAATAAAACATCGAGTTAGAACTAAACTCCTCGCAGTGAAAGCGAATGCTCTACTACTGTGCGCCAAACATAAACGCCAAATAACTACCAAGTGATTAACACTTCGTATTAACGATTAGTGACCCCACCAAGAAACATACCTGGACGCTCCATGACTGTGAGAAGGCCTGTGCGACGAGTACGTGCCCCACCGGAGCTCTCACGCCCACTGCCTCCTTGCATCGCGTGCGCCTCCTCCGGGTTCGCCATCGTGTGGCGCTTGGAATTGCCGCGACACTGCATGTAGCGTGCAACGGCGAATGGATCGGCCAGGTCGTCCAAGGCCGGCTGCGTGTGCTCCGTGCTAAGACTCGCCACTGCGCTGCTCAGGCTAGCGTTACCAGCCGTTGAGCTGCTCGCTGACATTCCCATGTTGAGTTGCTCGTGACTGCCACCACCTGGCTGGCCTGCCCAATGGCTCGCATTCACAAGATGCAAGTTCGCACCGCCGTCTGAAGCACGCCGGCCAAACCCACCCGGATATACTACTGTCGGTGGCTTCAGCAGGTGCTGGTCCTTGCTAGAGTAGGTATGCGAGGGATGTTGTTCGAGTAATGGAAGGTTCAAGAGGAGGTTCTGTTGCGGTATGAGTTTGGCTTGATCCAGTTGCGACATATAGTGCGACTCGAGTACCTAAAATATACTACTGTCACACACGATGCATCACGACAAAATGGCGTCCTCTTACCTGTTCATGGGCCGAGTCACCAGGTCCAACAGTGTGACGACGCACGTTCGAATGGAAACAGCGATCCGTCAGGGAGGAATTGTACGAACCGTAGCCTGTCGTTGACTGTGTAGGAACCGTTAGCGATGTCGACGAATACGACTCGTCCATACTATTGTCTAATTCCATTTCTCCAAACTAAAATCGATTGCTATAAAACACTGTTGCGAAATTTACAATCCGACATACCTTTTCCAATTGCTGAGAGTTCTCGTCGCCGAGGTAGACCGCTGGTATCGTCGGCATCGAAACGAATGGCGAGCCGACATCGTCGCACACCGTTGGTGGAGCTACCACACCACCAGCAATGCTGAGTGGCGAGGCGGCAGCGCCTTCGTTGAAACTACGTCGCCGCTGTTTCACCTCGTCGCGCACCGTTCGTAGACAATTCTCATTGAAGCTCTCACGCCTTACGCACCCAGTGCTTACCTCCATCGCCTCGTTGGCAAACTCCGACGACCTGGAGGCGGCGCTGTGCACGTCCATCACATGCCCAGAGTCGCCAGCACGGTCTTCGATGCATTCGATGCTCTGATTACTAACGGTGCTCGTCGACCCCGCCATCGAGATGTTCGTCGACGTGCTAAGCGTTTGGCGCTGCATCAGCTTCGACTCAAAGTTGATGTAACGTTGATGCAGCTTGTCCACCAGCAGGCAGTAAATAGCGTAGACATGGTCGAACGAATTGCTCTGCACGCTCTTCACGATCATGTCCTGCGTGAGGCCCGGTAGGTTTGTCATGTGCTCGATGACTGTTTTGTTGTATTGCTCGCGCGCCGGAGGCGTGCTTATCACATCAGTACCTTTGAGCCAGCTGTGCTTTGCGACGCTGGTCAGCGAAATGCGCCTTTCGGGGTCGACCACCAGCATATGCCGGATTAAATGCTCACACTCCTGCGACATGTAGTACGGTATCCGGAACTTGCCCTCGATAACGACGCGTCGCAGCATTTGCAGGTTACTTCCATCGAATGGCAAATGTCCACACACCAGCACGAAGAGGACGACGCCAAGACTCTGCAAATGTCGAAATTTTTACCAAGTATTGGGGGTTGCCTATAGTTCAAGTGTGTGTAAGGTTGCCTATAGTGAAGGTGTCGTGTGGGTGGCCTATCATACAAAGGCTAACCTGGTTGCCTACGTTAAAAGTGCACATTGCAAAAAAAAGCAAAAATTATTTACCCAAATATCTGCTTTGGGTCCATCATATTTGAGCCCCTTGAATAATTCTGGGGCTGCATACGGGGGAGATCCACACCAAGTCGATAGAAGTACTCCTTCTTTAAACTGATTACTGAATCCGAAATCGGCTAGCTATAAAGGCAGACATAGATAATTAGCAAAACAGGAAATTACGTGTGGAAGATAACATACCTTAATGTTCATATTATGGTCCAGGAGTAGGTTCTCCGCTTTGAGATCACGATGGACGACGCCACTTCGATGGCAGTAGCTCACCGCCGAGACAATTTGGGCAAAAATGCGTTTTGCTTCCGGCTCACACATCCGTCCGTTGGCGACGAGATAATCGAAAATCTCGCCCTTGCTGGCATACTCGGTGACGATGTACAGCGAATGCTTCGTTTCCATCAGCTGGTACAGACGCGTGATATGCGGATGCCTCAGCTTCTTCAGATTCTCCGTTTCGCGAACAATCTTCGTCAGGTTCTCTTCGTCCAGCGCCGTTTTGTCAATAATTTTAATAGCCACCTAAACGAACAGAAATAACCATAATTAGTAAATGGTGATTGATTGCAAATTTCAAAATAAGCGCCACCTATCGGCTTTGATGGTGACGAAGAAATGACAGGGAAAACTTTGAAATTTGAACTTTTGACGACTACGTCGTCGACGGACGCAGCTCTTATCGGCCATTCCAATTGACAAATAAACACACGAAACACGATTACGGATTACGTTCGCGTACATATTTTGATTGTATGCGATGAGCAACGAACGAACAGCACGGAGGCGATTGTCACGCACGCTTTGCGCCTTGTTTTGTGCAATACCATCGCGTTAGTCGCTCTAGGTTTTTCAACTCGGCGCTCGCTACACTTTCAGATTTGTTGCGCGTTTCTAGCATCTCGCACGGCGTGTGCGAATGTTTCGTAAGCCGAACGGAAACCTGGAAATGCGACACCGCCAGCTCGGACGCGTGACTTTTCCCCCATGCACACAATGCATGCAAATCTACAACAAAACACACGCGGGGATGCTCGAGTCACGTTGCACGCCGCGACCCGAGAAATCCGGAAGCTTGCAGGCGCAAATGGCCGCGAAATCATCATCACCACGCACAATTTGTCGCGTTCAATAAAATGTTGATTGAATGACAATTTCAATTGGAAATGAAATTGAAATTGATGACGCCGTGTGGCCGGACGATTTATTCATTAAGTTCAATCAGCAATGCAATCGTAATGGACGCGCCGGCCAAATTCTCGCAATGCATTGCCTCGCCGCAATGATGATGATGATATTATGCTAATGGCACAACTAGTGGAGGCGAGTGCACACACGCACGCACGCGGATAATGCGATAGTCCAAGCGGAATTTGCTACGTTGCATTGCGAAACGACAACAAAAAAAATAGCGGCGTACACGTATAAATTAATAAGTTTGAGCGTATCATAGGTCATGCATGCGCAAAGTAAACAAGTCGCTAAGCAACTGCATAAGCGCGTTGCGAAAAACAATCGCTAATCGCGCGTCCGCAGCGTCGATTCGACTCGATGTCCAAATGATTTCCTCTCACAGAACGCATCGATTGGTTAGAGACGCGACGCGACATGAACAGATGAATACTGCTATTTCCCAATTGTGATTATGGAATCAACAAATATTGCATTGTTTACATGCGTGCATTACCAAACCGTATGTTTGCCCCGCATACGTGTGTGCACGGTGGGCTGCCGATCTTGAGAAAGTAACCTGCAAACGAGAAAACATGCAGCTATGAAACTCACCTTCGTCTTGGTGACGATGTTCGTCGCCAACTTGACGACGGCGAAGTTGCCCTTCCCGATGGTCTTCTCCAGCTCGTAGTAGCCGACCCGCAGCAGGTTCTCCACGTTGTTCATCGCAGCGCCGCTCGGCGACTGCACGCCGGCAGCGGTGTTGTTCGTCGGCGTCGTCGTCGACGTCGTCACCATCGGCGTCGTCTGCCCGCCGTTCGCCGGATTCTGGCCGTGGGCCATTTCGCATTTGTTTATTGCCTAACACAGCCCAGCGAAACCGACGAGCGCACGCACACATGCACGCTCACGGAGCCGCACGCACACACCACACACACGCGGGCAAAGGCTGTTGCTGCAGCCGTGTCGTTTGTTTTTGTTTATTTACAAACAGCGGGCCCAGCCATGACCTCCTCCACCAGGCAACGAGTTCATTATGGTGTCTTCGGACGTCGCGTGGAAATGCGGCTGCTCGCATGCGACGCGCGCGTTCACCACACGGCCGCACATCGCGCGCCTGCCTTCCTTGGCATGCTAATTAATTTGTTTATTGCCCGCGTACGCCGCAGCGAAACGTAACCATCGGCGGGCGCACTTGCTCCGCCACCGCCGTCGTCGTCGCCGTCGCCGTGGCCGCACCAGCAGCATGCATTATCTTCGCACGCACGCGACGTGTCCGCGCTGCCCCTCGTGCAAACGACGCAATAACAACCGTCCGATCGAGGCGCACACTGCAATGCGATGCGGGCGAAATCTCACGCGCGAACAACAATTTGCGCCAGCAGCCGACGACCGACAGCAGGCAGACAGACACACTCGTCGCGCTCACCCAGTCAATGCCACTAGAAATCTCCGCCAGCGTCGACCGTTCGCGTGCTCCTTATCGCTGCACGTCGCCGTCCTGCACTGGTGCTCGTCGGCGGCGCGCTGCTACCGATCCGCTGGTGCCGTCGACGCGAGGAAGTCGCTTTTTCCCTGTGTATCGCTGGCTAGCCCCGACGTCGTCGTCGTCGTTATTGCCGCTGCCGCCTGCTGCTACTGCTGACCAGCCTGCTACCTCGTTCCTCACTGACCAAACTGAATGACGTTGTTGTGACGTTCGTTTCCAGCAGGAATTTTTCGACGCAACTCACTCGCGGCGCCACATTCGCACAAACTGCATTACACGGATACAATTCGATATCTATAAACAAAACAATTATTAGTATTAAGAGACTGTTCAATATTCCCTCTAACTTGAGTAACAATAATATCTGCATATTCAGAAGTTGTTATTTATAGACACTTCAAAAATGCATAAATTTGAGAATTTTGGCGCATGCGCATTACACGATATGGTTTGACTTTTAAACGTTTATGACACCAGGGAGTAAAGTGCGACTTTACTCCCCCACTTGGATTATACAGTAGGGACCCATTAATTTAATTAGTTTCAAAACTAATTTGAAAATTGTTGTTTCAATTTTGTATTCACGTAAAGGAAAACAAAACATCCGACGTCAACCACGAATGACAAAGACCTAAATTAGAGTACACTTTACATAGGATTACAAAGTCGTTGAACTAAGTTCTAAATCAAAATTAGAAAAAAATCATCATCATCGTAGGTTAATCAACCAACATAGAAACTAACAATTAAAATCACAGATAAACATTGTGTTTGTTGATGTATATATATGTGGTGGAGTGTGTAAATTGTGTGAATTGGTGGATGTGTAACGTGAGCGATGATCGACATCTCTAGATTGCGCGGTGCCCCGAAAAAAAAACATCAACAATTAAACATTACCCACTCAAAATTCTCGCCGAACTCTATCGGCGCATTGATATCGCACGAAGGCGCAATCAATCGGTGCGCGATTCAAATACTTACGTACGTAATACTGATTATCGATGAATGTATAGTAAATAAATTAGGAAAAATTGATTGATGAGTAACGCGTCCAATGATAAAATGGCTCTCCTGGACGACATCTCCATGCGCGTCCATCGAGCGAAAATCAGATAAAAACCCGATGACAACGAAACGGATGCGAGAGATAATCGAACAAATGACGAATGTACACAACTTGTTCACTGACTAGATGCTGCGCTGATGAAAATCGTGTAAAACGACGTTTTTAAAAACGATACCCATGGCCGTGTGCACACCGACGAACAAGTCTTAAACTAATGGCTCTTCAAATTGTACTGAGGGAACACAAGACATGACGATGGCCCCGCCACAAATACCAAAGCGAATCGGACAATCTTCGGCTTGTCTTCAGATCTGAGTGCGCTCGCATGAATCGAATTGATGCGATTCGAAACGATGGCGATAAAAACAAAATCGGCGAAAACAAAAGAAAAAAGAAGAAATAGATAAAATGATGCCCGCCTCGTCATAATTTAAAGCTTCGAGTTTCCTGCATGTGTATATCAACGAGATTCCTCTCTCTGAGAGATGCGTAAAAAAAGATTCACGTAAAACGACGACGCCCTCACCGACGACGAGTGAGTGGCCGCCGAAGAAAGCAACCGTCTCGCGCAACGTCCGCAATGAGTAAACGTTTAAAGTACCCCTAACACATACGAATTGTTTCTGAATACTCAATTATTTTTTGTGGAGCAAGCGACCTTTGAGGCATCGCTTGCTCCCTATAGCTACTGCATGCAGTCGACACCGAGAATTCGTATCGAATCTAACCGGTGTCGCCGCGATGGCACCATCGACGACGTGCAACGAGCTGCCGCACGCACCAGCGGCCAGCGGCAGCGACTACGACAACGACGACAATTGAAGAAGTTCCTAACACGCTCCCTAACGTTAGTGGATAAATACGAATAAATAGAGTACGATGGTGCGTTCGCGGTGAGGAGGAGGTGGACGACGTCGGCGGAGGCGACGCACGCCACCGCCAGCCGCAGGAGGACGCGCGCCACGTAGAGGACGCAGCGCAGCCAGCGGTTGTCCGTCTGTTACGGACAGTGTTGGTGTTGTTGCTGTTGCTGCTGCTGCTTCTTCGATTTCTTCAGCGAGACGTCCTCGACGTCGTCGCCCTTCTTCACCTCCGTATAGCGCTCGCCCTTCAGCGAGACGATCTTGTTGTCGCGATAGCGCACCAGCTTCTTCGGCTCAACCTTCGGCGCCACGGGCCGATGCTCGCGCGCCAGCGACTCCTGGTCGATGTACGAGTAGCGCTCGATGATGCGGTTCTTCAGCTCATTGTCGTCGATGAGGCTTTTCGTCGACGACAGGATCAGCGAGGCATTGTTCGTGATGCTCTGGCCGAGCTCCTGCCGATGAAGGAGGATCTGTGTGGCGCGCTCCAGGTCGCCGCACGCAATCGCCAAGCAGTGCTTGATCTGCAGACAAATGTGTATCGATGACGAGCGTTTAGGAACCAGGAAGTGGTGAATGGAGGATTGCATACCTCGAGGGTGCAGACGTGCGGGAACATGTCCTGCAGCGCGTCGATCTCCTCACCGAAGTCACCGAAGGAGGAGTCGGATCCGCCGTCGCTGACCTCGCTGATCTTGTGAACCCGTTTCGGCGGCTCTGCTTCCTCCACGTCGGCCGTGCGCGACGGTTTCACGATCGGCAGAATCTCCGGCAGGGAGAGCTCGATGAGACTGATATCTTTCTCGACGTTGTGCTGCTCGGCCTCGGTGCGCAGCTTCGCCTCCAGCTCGAACATCCAGGCGCACACGGTGGCGTGGTTGAGCGACTCGAATTCGGGGAAGTACGCCGACATCATCTCGCAGAAGCCTTCCACGTCGAAGACCGGGTCGGAGGAGACGTCCTCGAGGATGGCGATCACATATGAGAGGACGATCTCGTCGATGAGGGCGAGATCGGCGTTGGGGATGTGCGTGCGGACGAACGTGAAGAGCGAGTCCTTGATGATCGACTCCTGGTCAGCGAGGTTCTTCTTCGACGACATGCCTGCATTTGTCGCATTACCAATGGCAACGCACAAATCAACAAACAATCGGCGCGTATAAACATTTGCAACTCACCTTATGCGTTGCCCTGGCTGATGCGATTACTGCTCGAATATCAAGATAACTTCGTTGCGGTCGTTTGCAGGACACCACCGCACCGAATCGAAGTGATTTCAATTTTATTTATCGCCAATAAAACACCGAATACCGCTGTCGCCGCCGCAATCAATAACAACAATAAGCTTTTGTTGTTTTTGGGTGGGGATGTTCAGCTTGTAACTTGACAGCTGACAAAGCTTTGCGTAAACTTGCTTGCATGATGCCAGCCATTCAAATCAAATTAATTTGTGTAACAACTCAATTTTGAAAATACACTCTGATACGTCCATGCTTCATAAATTCATTTGTTTAATTTGTTTACTTATCAATGATTTTTAATTTTCTTAAGATGAGAAGAAATGCAAATTAGGTTAGTACCTAATTTTCTACATTAGCGCCACCAGTATTTTGTGCAGTTTCAAAATCAAAGAAAATAAAATTACGTTTCGACTATGGTGCCATCTCTGCTTTGTGTGCAGCTCTGCAGTGTCTCACTTCATAAACTGAACTTTATATAATACTATCTTTTTTCAGCAAAGAACGCAACCAAATTCATTCAAAAATCATTATCTACTGGTAGCGGTGATACATGATACATTTACCACATTAGAAAATGTTGCAAAGCAGGAGGTGTTGCGTTTAATCAGCATCTAATTTGTTGTTTAATCAGCATGTGAAATGAGGCATCGATCCAGCGATTAGTGATTATTTGAGTCGATTCATTTAATTTGAGTGATTTCAGTGCACCAGCCTTGTGCTGGGCAGTTTTTTTACGGCGATTTCTAAAAGAGCATTTCGATTGTGGCCCTATTTCCAAACATTGTTCAATTGAAATGTTATTTTAATAATTTGCCGTGGAGAAACCATCCACTCTCTGGACGTGTAAATCGGACACAGAATGGCGCAACAATTCCTCGGGGATATCTTGCCATCGCTGCCTTCCAAAAGCACTGCGTGCCCTTTTACGAATGGGGCCGGCATCAAGAACGAGAAGCCTCCTTTATCGGACGAATCGACGTCGGAGAATTCGCCGCATACAAGTATATCACCCAAGATTGAGGAAGAAAGCTTGGTTGATGAGAACTCATTCTCAGCTGATGGTGATAGCAAGATGGTACCAGCATTCCATGTGCTTGATGAGGTAGAGAATGAATCTGATAATGGTAATGATGACTCCTCCGATATGGATGTACCTGATGAGGAGATTGAGCAGATGCTTGAGGAGGCCTTATCAAAAAAGAGGTCTGCTCAGGATGCTGGTTTAGGTAGGGTCTACTTTACCAATTGTACCAAGGGCAAACTAAAAAATTTATATTTTTTTAGATGACAGGCCACCGCCATTCAATGAGAAGGAGAAGACTGTGCTTGTTGATAAGGGAAACAATCATTTCGACATTCTGCCTGAAGGCTGGGTGCGTGTGACACACAACAGTGGAATGTTCATATATTTGAATCAAACTTCCCGCGTTTGCACGTTATCCAAGCCATACTTTCTAGGTCCAGGGAGTGCCAGGGTGAGTTGAAAATAATTTAGTTCAGTTAACAATGCAGAAATATAATTGGGTTTGATTTCAGAAACATGATATACCAATTAGTGCCATTCCATGCCTGAATTATCGACGTGCCTTGGATGAGGAACAAGCGAAAAAGAAAGATAAGGCAGCAAAAGATCTGCCTAACGCCAAAATTGAGACAATCAGTGAGAATAACCAATCGAATAACCTCAGCCCGGAGCAAGTACGTCAGTACTGCGAGTCGCTCTTCCAATTTCGAACGATCAAGGTGACTCGGTTCAAGTCCTGGTCCGAACGACGACAGTATTGCAAGAAGAAGAAGCAGGAAAAACAACTCCAACGACCCACACTTCCAGATGGTAAAGGATTTCTTTGATATAATTAACACACAATACAAATCTGTTGTTTGCAGGTACAAAATTGATAACATTTCCAATTCAGGACAACGACGCCGAATCAGGCGCCACGAAGAAGGAGTGGATTATGAATCCGAACGGCAAATCCTACGTGTGCATTCTACACGAGTACGTCCAACATGCATTGAAGAAGCAACCAACTTACAAATTCAACGAACTGGAGAACGCAGCGATGCCGTACGCTGCGGTCGTTTCCATCAACGACATGCAGTACGGTGTTGGTTATGGCACCAGCAAAAAGCAGGCGAAATCGGAGGCGGCTCGTGCCACCCTCGAGATTCTCATTCCGGAAATGCGCAGCAAAATCCTCACCGATTCGAAGACAGGCGGTGCGAGCACCTCCAAAGCTCAAGACCAAGACTTATCCGTAAGATTTTTTCATTTCATTCAATGATAAATAATTTTACAAATCACTAACATTCATTCGTTTTAGTTTTTCGATGAAATCCGCATTGAAGACCCTCGTGTTGCCGAATTCTGTGCAAAGACCACCGAGCCTTCACCACATGACATCCTTCTGACATGCTTACAGCGCAATTTTGGTCTGGGCAACATGGAAATCAAGTATCAAGGACAAACGCTGAAGCATCAGAAGAATGAGTTCACTATGACGGTTGGCAAACACACAGCGACAGTAATTTGCAAAAATAAACGCGATGGTAAGCAGCGTGCTTCGCAGAGCATTCTGCAGTCGCTGCATCCGCACATCAACAACTGGGGAAGCATTCTGCGGCTGTATGGAAACCGCTCGATCAAGACATTCAAGGAGAAGAAGCTGGAAGAGCAGGAGATTACTTTGTTGCAGAGCAAGGCTGCTGTCAATTCACCGAATTTTGCTATATTGAACAAGTTGAAGCTGGAGCTGGGAAAGCTGAAGGACAAACGCGATGCAATAAAACCAATAGGCGTATTCGTTCCGCCTGAAAACGAGCATATCCCGAACTTTTCTTCATCGAATCTTAAAAATGTCGATTTATAATCGAGTCAGGTAACTAATTGTTCCAATTGATGAAGTCATTACGCAGAACTATAATCGCATATTCTAGAGAAAAATCAGGTTTTCGCATAAGATTAGAATAGTCAGGGCACTTACGATATTAGCAATTAAGCCAATTACGTCTGTAAAACGAATTGTTTGTTGCGGTTTTTGCGCCTTAGTAACCATAAACACCGTTGCTACAACATGTATGTTTGTATCGATTCGATTTACGATCCTGACACGCTGACGCATTCACGCCCTTCAAGTCCCATTTGTCCCCAAATGCAGCGCAAAAAATGATTTGACGTCCCTAAATGGTCATCAGTAAAGTGGCGTGTCCGAAACGAACGCTTCCATCGCAGAAATGGCAACGCAACGATTCGTCGTCGGTGGCGCAACTCCTGCGCTCCGATGACTGCACCGAGACGTCCGATTCGTCAAACGCGAATGCGACCACCGACAGCGAATCCGACGATGAAGAAGCACCACGTAGGTACATCCTCTCGGAACCGGCCGGCATCGAGAAGCACCGCATTTGGCGCTCTTACTGCCCGGACTGCTACTGCAAATCGTTTTCGGTTGCGACCTCGCTGGGGAAGGCGTCCACGCAGCCGTGCTGCTGTTGCCAGCGATTGAAACAGCATCGCAAACGAGCTTCAGACGGTGACTCGGGCACTCCACGAACAACTACCTCAAGCCTTTCGTACACGGAACGCAGGAAGAACTACGAACACAATACCGTCGACTATTTCACCGATTTGAAGACGCGTCTTGATGAGCTGGAGCGCGAATTGCAGAACGAGCAGGAGGAAATCGCCCAGAAACAGGCGGAATATAAACGGCTCAAGGAGCGGGACGCATTTACAGCCTCCTCGACTGGACATGCACTAGAAACAGAAGGTGCAAACGCACAGAAACAATGCAGTTGCGGGGATAAACGCGATGATCGAATCAAGGATGTGCTCAAATTTCGAAACTCGAATTATTTCGAGTGCCATTCGACAGGCAGCACCACGTCGTTGAATTCAAACGAGCCGAGTAAAAATTGCCCGGATGGCTGCTTACACAAATTCACATTGGGTGATAACATGAAGATTCATCCAGATAAAACCGACGAATACGGTACAAGTCGTTGTCAGTCTTGCCACAAGGGTTTACGATCATCAAACATGAGATCATTCCTTCCAACGTCAGTCGAGTTTGATAAACTTCGCGCAGACTTTCGCAACAAATCATCCATTGAGAATTTGAACCTAGTGCGGCTGAATGTGCATTCGCTACCAGAGTCTCAAGCAACAAAAGAAAAATCAAAAGCTTCCACGAAGGAAACAAGAAATCGTAGGCATTCTGCAGGAGTGAGTTGCAATGAATGCGACACTGAAGCGATTACAACGCTCCAAGTGCGTCTACCTAATAAAATCTTCAACGACGTGCAAGCGCCCGTAAATTTACTGCGCACATCGAAACTCGGCTCGAAAAAGTTCGAGATGGCCGTGCCAACAAACAGCATGGCTCTACGCTTCCAGAAGGGTCTGATCAACCGTACCATGTACGGTTCACAAGGCAGACGATATTGATATACTTCGTTTCTACAATACGCACAACTATTTCATGCTTTATCGTTAGTTTTAATAAATTTCTTTGATAAAAGAGCATCTACGCGATTCGATTTGGTACCTATCTGATCCGAGCCTTCTTTATCACAATATATTTATACAAACGCGAAGATCTGCCGCACGCAGCAGCCAAACAAGTTACTACTTGAAATAATAAAAAAGTTTAGCGAGTAATTACCTATGAAGTCAAATATCCAAACCAGTCATCCGTCCATACACCCCAAAAAGTAAATTCTTACCATTCACCATCCTAGGTACTTTGCGTTTTCTCCGTGGAATGCAGACCAGAGCTATCCTCTCCGCCTTCTGGAGGGCTTTCTTCGCTACCTTCCTCGGAGCTTTTGGGGTTTCGTAATTGGTCCTCCCACATTTGCGCGTAAACGCCATCTTGGCCAATTAAAAACTCGTGCCTAAAATGGTGTAATATTAAAATGCAAATATAATTTTGAGAGCAATGAAGAACTTACTTTCCACGTTCAACTATTTCTCCCTCTTTCAAGACGAGAATCTCATCCGCATGGATTATTGTTGATAAGCGATGAGCAACAATAATCGTTGTGCGATTATTGCAGATACCTTCGAGTGCATCTTGAATGTTACGCTCGGTCTTCGTGTCCAATGCACTCGTTGCTTCATCCAATAAGACGATAACAGGTGATTTGAGAATAGTACGTGCGATAGCAACACGTTGTTTTTCACCACCGCTCAACCGCAGGCCGCGTTCACCCACCTGAGTATCGTACGCATCGGGAAATGTAAGAATGCGATCGTGGATTTCAGCAGCACGTGCTGCTTCGATTACTTCGACGTCCGGCGCCGAAAGCCGTCCATATTTTATATTATATCTGTAACAAGTGAAAAAGTTAATAAAAATTTTCTAAAATATAAGAAGACTTACTTGATTGTATTATTGAAGAGGACTGTATCCTGTGGGACCACTCCAATAGCAAGTCGAAGAGACTCCTGGGTGACCGTTTTCACATTCTGCCCATCAACGATGATCGAACCAGTTTGCACATCGTAGAAGCGGAATAATAAACGAATAATCGTACTTTTGCCCGAACCAGTCGGTCCAACAAGAGCGATTGTTTTGCCTGGTTGGACGCTGAATGATATGTTCTTCAATATGGTACGTTCAGGCTGATAGCCGAAGGTGACATTATTGAATTCAACGACGCCCTTTTTGATTGCCAGGGGGCCTGCCCCTGGAGCATCAATCACTTCTTGTTCCTCCTTCAGCAGATCAAACATGTTTTCCATGTCTACAAAGTTCTTCTGAATTGCTCTGAAAGAATTATTTGATTTTAAAACCATTTGTACATCAATTAATACAATATGTTACCTGTAATATGTTCCAAACCAATTCAATGGTGTATACAGCTGGATGATGTAGCTAGCGAACAGTACATAGTCACCTACTGTTAATGAATGCTCATCAACCACCATATGCACACACAGAAGACTTCCACCAAATAGACCACTGCAAATGATTATGTTTTGCAGAGTATTCAGGATATTGAGTGATACCATGGAGTTCCATTCTTCTTTCTGAAATATAACACTGAATAAGTATCCGACAAAATTTGGTTACACTAAATTGGTGGTACTACGGGTTGCCTATCTCAAAATTTTCAAGATAATGTAAGAATGGTAGTCTAACTTAAAACTGGTGTATGAATGGTTGCCTAACACAATATACGTGCTATTGGTTGCCTACCACAATATGCGTGCTATTGGTTGCCTAAGGTTGGTCTACTAATTAGTAAAAATTCTCACCTGATAATCCAAAACGGCCTGTCGAAAAGCTTCAACTTCGTAAGCTTCGGCACCATAATATTTCACAGTTTCAAAATTAATCAGCGAATCCATACTCCTCGCTCTGGTTGCATTATCAGCCAAATTCATTCGTCGCTGGTATTTCGTACGCCATTCAGTTACCATTATCGTTGCAACTAGAAATCGCAGAAATTACAAATGCAATTGATTTAACGCAAAAATTTGTAACTTACGAATATACAGGAACATTGTTGTGAAGACAATGAGGCCGAACCACCAATTGAAAGCGCTCACGAAGAATACGCACGCTACCAAAATGTCTATAATTGTTGGGGCAATCGAGAAGAGGATGTAGTTCAATAAATTATTGATACTATCCGTTCCTCGATCCATTATCCTCAAGACTTCTCCAGTTTTGCGACCGAGATGCCAGCGCAACGACAGACTATGTAAATGTCTAAATAATTCCACCTAGAGTAAAACAAAATTCATTAAAATTATATATGAATATTCGGTTTTTTAAGATTCTCACTTCGATTTCCCTTGTGGTGTATTGTTGAATACGAATCCACAAAAAGGAACGTAGATTATTTAGGAATCCCATGCCGCCAGTTCCACCACCCTGAAGAAATTTGAACGCCACGTAAATGAGAATCCAATCCCAGCGGAAATGTATTGGTAGCAAAACAGTCATACTGTCCACTAAAAAACATTTTAATGTAAAATAAGTATTGCAAATCTAAGTTTTTGCTTACCAATTAACTTGCTGAATATGGGCACATATAAATTGATAACACGTCCTCCAATTAGCAGACAAAAGCAGAAAAGTACACGCATTTGCAGCAAGCAGTCCTTCCTCGGCCATAAAAATGGTAACAAGAGGCGCATCTTTTTGCAGAAGTCGCGCCATGTGGAAGCATTTTCACTGGAAGCCTAAAATTTAATAAAACGATAAGTAATTCATGAAGTTGATTGCTTGAAATATAATTATGAACCTTTAGAGGGAGTAGACACATTTTTTGAGTGATTTACCTTGCATCTTAGTTGAACACCCATTCGTTTTATCTTTAACGTTCCCGAACGCTTATTTATGGGAACATAACGCCCGTTTGAATTCAACATTTCAACAATTTTGCAACAAATTCAAATAATATGAACAAAAATTTAGTATAAAATGACAGTTTTTTAACCTGCACTTAAATTTCAAATGCCAAATTATCCCCTAGTGTTGAAACCAAAAAACTACTGAGTTTGTTCAAAAAATGCAACTAAATTTGTATGAATTAGTGATAATTAAAAAATTATATTTATACCTGTTGGTTGGTGTTTCTTGGAGGATCCATCATCCTATAATAATCCACCATCTTCATCACTCCAGGTGCTTTCAATCCAAGTCCAAATAAGCACCAATCACAAATGTAATGAATTATAAATAAAGTCATCTCAATCATATCAGTAGTACTGAAACAGAAATTCAATCAGATTCAACCGTCTCTATAATTTTGTACAGCTTACTTCTTTAAATGAAACCACCAGCCTTTTTTGTTGAAATTAATGAATGCCAAGTTATCAGCAATGAATGTTAGTGTCCAAAACAGAAGTAAAACTAAGCCATGGCCTCTGGTAGGCATTGAAGGCAGTACATAATATCTTTCCTTCCAAATAACAGCTACACTGTATGGATAAACAAATATTGAGACTGCAGCAGAAAGGGCCTACAAAATTACAAGTTAGTTGAAGAAATGACATTAAAAGTACACATACCATATAGCCATAAATTTCCTTCTCAGGAAATACAAACTTCTGCAACAATAATCTAGCAATGGCAACTAATGGCACCATATAGCTTAACATTATTTGCAGGGTGTACAGCTTCGAGGCAGGTAGATGTTGTGGGTTGGCCTCATTCGCATATTTCTTGTAGATCAGCAGTTGAATAGTACCAGCAATTAGAAAGTACAGGCCGATTACGGACATAGTAACCGTCTCCATGAAGCATTGGGAAATCCCGCCGTCCACCCAGACGACATCCAGGGAGGTCCCATTTGGGCAGTAACTAATGCCCATCATGATAATGCAGAATAACAAAGTAACCTAGAAATATCAACTCAATTACATTGGTATTCTCGACGAATTACACTTATAATATAAGACTTACAATAAAATAATAGCGCTTTGATCGATATTGCAAATAATTTTACATGCCTTGGGCGTTAAGTCATCGTATTACCCGTTTTTCACTTCTCTTTAAGATAACTTACAACACCGATGTTATTCAGTAAAAACAACGATCTCAAATGTCAAACATGTCCGATTTAGAAAATGCTTACAAGTGCAGTCCATATGTTTTGCGTCTTATCTTAAATAAATATTGGCGTCTTTTTAACTCTGAGCCTTTGAACTGCACTAAAGTCAACACTATGCAACGAAATTTTTTGGCACAGATTAAAAAAACAATTAGAATAGAGAGGGTAGGCAACTTATTATACTTACATTTGTAATCAAGCTTACTCAACAATAATTAATTAACGACACATCAATTATTAGTAATGTATACACCACCGAATTTACTATCAGTTAGGTAGTGTGTTGATAAATTGCATCTGTTTTCTCAATATGTTGGAAAAATTGTTCTTAATTGGACTTTTAACTGTAGCAGGAAAATGTATAATAAGTTGCCTAGCACATCACATTTCGGCAAACAAATAAATACAATTGAGCTGATAAACAACAGGAAATGCACGGACTATTACTGAATTGTTTTGATGTATGGAAAAGTACCAATTTAATGGTAAATACAACTCCAAGTCTTTGAATCTTGATAAGAATCATGCGCACATTCAAATTCTACGATAATAATTAGTTTGAAATACGTTGGCCAAGTAAAAGCTAATACATGTACACTTGTTTAATAATTATTATCGTTGCGGCGGTTGTCCCTCCTTTGCCGGTTCCATTCCTGATTATTATTCCTATAATTCTGGCGGTCGCCGCGGAAGTTGCCCTGGTTAGCGCCGCGCAAAAAGAAGTTGCCCTGCTTCGTCTCCAGGATGCGCTCGTTGGAGTCGACAAAGTTGTTAATTTTATCGGCCAGCTGCATGGCGAGACTTTGCAGACGCGATGGTTCGCTACGATGCATAACGACCGTCTGCGTGGGGTCGTCCAGCGACGCCATCAACTCCTCATTGATGATCATCTTGGAGATGATGGAATGCACGGTCGGCTTCTCCATTTCGAACATCTCAGCGAGAGTCGCCATGGAAATCGAATCGTACACATGCGAATAGGTGAAGAGATAGGTGCGCAGCGCCTCCTCCTTGATGAGCTTCGTGAGCATCTCACGTACGGCGTCAGCTTGATAGAACAAATCCCACACCTTCGCGTTCATCTTCTCGTTGATGATGAAGTTGTTGCAAGCGGCCCAATGACCATTGCGCATTGCTTTCGCTGCAGCGACGACGTGTTCACGCATACTTTCCGGGGGACCTACAAGACTTTGCCGTTCGGAGCTACGAAGCTGCTGGTAGAACGTCTTGGAAATCATACGTCGACGAGCGTCGAACTCATGAGCCGCCATGTACGGAATTTCAATGAGCATTGCTGATACGAGATACACGCATTCGAGCAACTCGAGGTTGATGTGCATATGGAAAGGCATCTGACGTTGCTTCTCGATCTTCTCTTGCTCCTTGCTACGTTCATGCTGACGCTGTGGTAGCAGACCTTGTGCGAGGAGTTCCTTCGGTTTGCCCGTCATCATCAGATCGACGAGACAGTTATGGGCATCCTTGATGTTCGCATGACGGAAAGCGCACAGACCAAGATGAGCCATGGTACGATTGTAGAGAATCTGCGTGCTTGGATCGGAATGATGGATGGTTTCCTGCAGATGCGACATGAGCACCAGGTCACGCGCTTGGAACCAGTTGTCATGTAGAGCATGGTGGTAAATGTGCGACAAAATGGCGCGTGTACGCAAACGATCGGTGCCATCCTTAGCGTAGATGAAGCGACACAGTTTCTCCATTTCCTGCACGGAAGTGTGCACCTCCTTGCCGAGTTGACCGCTCTTTTGCTCCAGGACGCGTGGGTCGAACTTGTAGTAGAGATGCTCGATCTTGCGCAGATAGATTCGGCACAGTTCTGTTTGAACGTTGGCACGTTCCAAGTAGAGTTGTACCTTCTCGATCAGATTCGCAACTTTGCATTCATCCTTCAAGCTGTCACATAGAAAATGAGCGCATTAGAAAATGAATAAATAAGTCGATGAGTTGTTTTACCGTTCAACGTATTCGTTGCTGTGAGGATCGCATTCCTTAAGCAACTTGATGAATTCGTCGTCCAAACGCTCCACGGATGTTAGCACGCATCCACGAATCTTGTACGGAGATGACTCGAAATTTTCGGTCTCTTCGGTGACAGTCTCCGAAATAATTACATCGGAATTCTTCAAAAGCGTCTCGAGGAGTTCCGACATACGCTCCAACAATCTGTAACATGATATTAGTTAAAATGAGGGTGATTTTAGAAATTAGAAAACCTACTTCGTCCAATATTCTGGTTTCATGGCATCAGAGACCTTCGGATTGTAATCGAAGATCGACGAAATAATGGCGAATTTAATTTTGATGGAGATGGCCGGTCCAAGTTGATGTTGCTCAGCAACATTCTGCAATTCATGTAGAAGTTCAATCTGTTCACGACGATCTGTACGTTTCTTGCCTCTGGCTGCCATGATTTCAGACAATTTCTTGATGACCAGAGACAGATCGATTTCAGCATCCTTAGCGAACATCTTCGGCTTCTCGCTGGGTATCGCTACACCACCCTTCACGGTCTCCCATTCGCCTTCACCATCCTCATCCTCTTCACGTTTTGCCTTACGACGCTCCTTCTCCTTCCGTTCTTTGCGACGTTCCTCCTTGAGGCGTTGTTTCTCCTCATCATCCTCCTGGCCAGCTCCCGTCTTCTTTAAGAACTTCTCACGAATACTGGTGAATTTTTCCTCATCAGACGAACTGCCTGAAGACGACTCGCTGTCTGATGGCCAGTCATCAGAGTCGGAGTCTTCATCATCATCCGGTGACACCTTGCGTTCTGCCTGTTTCGCTGAAGGCTTAGCAGCAACATCAGCATCCGAATCCGGATCAGCATCGCGTTTCTCCTCTTCCTCCTCCTCATCCGGCTGGTCAGGATTTTCACGGAACTTGCTCAAATCCTCATCGAAGTCCTTCAAGTATTTACGCAACTTTTGACGCATCGAACTCAGCGATTTACTGTTATTCTTGCTCATGCTCTTGCGTCCGTCACGGTCCTCCCACATCTCGTTGATGAAGTCCTCCAGCTCGACGAGGCATCGCGTGTAGAAACGTGGAGTCTGCCCATTTTCTTCTTTGACGATAATCGGCGTTGCTTTCACGTATGCACGCTGCAAATCCTCAAAACCTAAAAAAACATCATCATGATTCACTCCACTAAGAGAGAAAGAAAGACCAAGCATTCTATTCAAAGCATTGACTTACTTGTAAGCATACTGCTCATGTCCTTAATCTTTTTGAAGTTGCGCAGTTGCTTAATAATATTTGTGAGCTCCTCAAAGCGTTTCTCCTTGGTGGAGCGCACGACACGTTTGACTTCCTCCTCATCATCACTGAACTAAAATTCAATAGATTATCAATTAATAAACACTTCAAATTCACTTCGCTCAAGACTTACTGTGTATGTTGGAATGGGTGCTCGCTGGATAACCTCCTCATCAGAAGAGCTGTCCGAGTCTGAATCACTACCCGCAAAGAATCTCGACATTGTGTATCGGCGTTAGTTGCTCTGAAAATTCGTTTATAACAATCAGTTTGGTTACATTAGAAAGTATGATGACACATTGAACTTGTAACATGTGGGAATGCACTCCACCAGAGAACATTCATTGTGCATATTATAGATGATTTGTGAAGCGAAAATTCTTGGTGGAGTATAGTATTGGGTGAATATATGTAGTTTTTGTGCAGCGATGCTTATTTAATTGCTTACTTACATGTAATTTTGGTAAAAAATGAATCAACAAATGCAGGTAACCTTAACGCACAAATGGCGTACGTGTAGAAGGGAAATTTTCGGGTTTAGTGACCTATTCTGCCATGAGAGGCGCGCAAGTCGCGTGTAAGGAAAGTTGCCTATAGTGCAGTCCACAAAATACAATATTTTGCAAAAATATTGTCAATCTATTTAAATAATGTACGTATAAGACTAAAATAATAACTGAATAAATATTATATTGATTTACAATAGTACCTAGTATCACACAAGGACATAAATATAATAAATATAATTTAATTTTCATTGTTAACATTGTTAAACTCTTTTATAAATAATCAGCAATCATCTAAAGTAATAAATATATGTATAGTTTACATTTTAACAACATTAATTTCATTTAGTAAACGATATGCAATTTCCTATGTACAATGTAAATAAATTCATATATTTGCCAATAGAAAATAATTTTGTTTAAATCTCTGTAAATATTTAACTACCACTCGTTTATATCAAATCAGTTTATAGTTTAAATAAACCACTACACGTCACATTTGATTAATTTGCTTAAGAATGTCTTGCTTTCTCGATTGTTGGCAACGCTTCCAAACGCAGAGGTCTGCGAATAGACGAATCGTTAAGAAAGTTTGACTGTTTCCTTGGCGACCGTTGCCATGCTGACAATTCATTTGTTGTATGATTGTTGACGCCATTCGAATTAAACATGGCCGGTCGTTGTTGACGACGTGTGTTGGCGAAATCTGTAACGGGCACGTCTAAGAATTTGCCTGCGTGAAATAATGATAGTATTATAATTGGCAAATGTTTGTTTGTCACACCAAAACACATCTATGTAACGTGTTTGTACAGATCTAGAGTGGAAAATGTTGAAATGGAAAAGATTATCACCTCGCCACGTATTGAATATCTGATTGGTGTCCATCGATTGCCTGCCGGATTGATTCAACAATTCTGCAGCGCGTTTCGGCTTGAAGTAGTTGTCGACGATGTCTTCCGGGTCCATTTTTTCAAATCGCTGTCAAAATAACGACAAATTAGTATTTGACCATTCATTGTAAGTGTTGGGACATGTACCAGCAACAATTAGCGAAACACAAAACAAAATTCATGTGCATTGCTTACCTCGGTGCCATTGACGCCATTTTGGTAACCGTTGGTGACGCCATTTCCATTCGTCATGGCGTAATCTGGCGGCGAAGTGGGCGCACTGCTGTTTTCTGAATTACTTGAAGAAACCCGGTTTTGATTGCCTTCGTTGTGGCACCCAATATTTTGATTGATATTAATCGTGATGAACACATGCAACATAAAGCAGAAAACACAGGAAATGAGTGCAATGAGTCGAAGGAGACACTTCTAGACAATCGATAAATTCTTCGTTTTGGACACAAAAATAAAGGGACACATTGAGCATTTTTGTGTCATTTCACCTTGACTAAACTGCTGGCTTCTCTGTCCGACATGCTATCCAAACGTGCTGGCGCCGTTTGTGCCCCTTTTCCTAGATTATCATTCAATTTCGGCGAAGAAAACTGACTGATATTAGTTCAATACTTCCTGCAAGCTTTGGCAACAATGCATTTGGGTTAAACTCACCTGCAGGAGGTAATTTGGTCCTTTTGTAGGTTAGTTCTGGAAGTTTATACTTCTGGGTGTCATCCGACCAAACAGCTTGTTCTTTTATCATTTCGATATCCCTTGGAAATTTAAAATTTAAACGTTAATTTACCATAAAAGCGGTAATTTAATTTCTATACCTGTAGTTGCATTCTTTTTTAAGGTTGACAGCCATCTTTTCAGCTATCTGCGTCATCAATTTAACCCCCAAATCCTGTTTGCGAATGGTTTCCAAATAATCCTGACGTTCCGTTTCAAATTCACCCTGAATATCCAGGATTTCCTTCTCTAGGGACTTCACTTTATGTCGGAAACGACGCAATGCGTCGGTTTTGAGGTTAAGTTCCTGGGAGATATCCTTGTACTGATTTTGTAGCATTTCGCGGTCTTCGTGTTGCTCCATTTTGGCCAAAACATGTGCAATCGCACTGAAATCTAAATTGTCAAGACTTGTTTCAAATTGAAGAGTAAAATTATTACCTGAGACGTCTTTCTGATGCCAATTTCTTTCGACGACGTCGTTCTGAAAGTTCCTTGTCGTTGGCGCGTTCACCACCAATCATGGCGGCCTTCAGAAGCTCAATCCTCTGAAGGATTTCCTCTTTGTTCACCGATTCTGGTTTTCCTTGATGGTTCAACTCCTGCTGAGTTCGAATCTCCTCATTAAGCTTCGCAATATTCTTCTTGTACTCTTCCCGAATGGCGTCCACCTGCTTCATGATGTTTTCCTTTTGAGCCTTTTCATCTTCATGAAGGTTCTTCAACTTCTCCATTTCGCTTTCATACTGCGCAATTAGATAATCCCGTTTCTTGTCTAAATTGTTATCAATCATGGCGACATTATTATTGTTGTTAAAGGTGTGGTCCTCGATGAGGGTGGACTCCTCATCAACATCTTCGATCTTCAACGGCGTAGATTGACGTTGATTCAGCAACTCCTTAAGCCGTTCGATCTCCTCCTGGTACTGACGCAAGATGGCGTCCTTCGGATCCTCGTTGACCTTCGGTTTGTTCGAGATGTTTTTGGCGCGGTTTGCGTAGCGCAACGTGGATAACGTCTCCACGTAGTTCCGGCTCGCAGGACTCACACAAGCGATCATCAACGTGCGGGTGTTTCCTCCGAGGGAGTCCTGCAGGAGGCGCGTCAGCTTGGAGTCACGATACGGGATGTGTTTGGCTTTGCCGTCAACGAGGGCTGAGATGACGTTACCCAGGGCACTTAAGGACAAGTTAATTTTGGTCGCCTCCTTCAAACGTTCTCCGGTAGCACCCGTTTTGGCCTGTCGTTCCGACCCAGCGAGGTCCACCAGGTTCAGCTTGCCTCGACGGATCGTTTCGTTGTCATTGGAGTTGCTGATCTGCTCAATGCTGATCGTGAAGATGCTGTGAGACCTGGAGCTGTTTTGGTTCATGAGGGTGGCTCCAATCATACGGTTTTTTGCTCCGAGGAGGAGAAGTTCTTCGCATTCGCGTACATTGTGGACCTGGTGCATGGTGAGACCTGGTACGGCAAGTCCTTCGTTGGAGCTCTCCTTCAGAGGGAGGTTGTTGCTGTTGGCGCCATTTTTGTTCGCATCGGTCACCAGAAGGTCACGGATTTGTTCGTTGTAGATCTCCAGGTAGCTGACGATGGCGAGGTACTTGGTTTCCGTGGCGACGCTGATTGCTTCGAAGATGTGCTCGAAGGTTCTGCTGATGATGCCCTTTTCTGGAGGTGATGATGATTTGTTGCCTTCCATTGTGAATGATTTTCCGCATCCTGTTTGCCCGTAGACGAAGATTGTGCTGTTGTAGCCTTCGAGGACACTCTTCACAAAAAAAAAAACATAAATTGAAGATGTTATTTAAGCAACACACATTGCATTGTATACTTGGTTGCCTATACTGAATGTCTTACCTCGACCAAAGGATAACAGATGTCATTGTATATATTTTCGGTATTGCTGTCCTGGTCGTAAACCGAATCAAACGTAAACTGTTTCGGAAAAGCAGGTCCTTCACTAGGATCAAAAATTTCCACCATACAATCTTTCATTTTCACGACCGGCTGCAACCCAAACAACACAATCAATTACCCTTGTTTGTTTCCATGGTAACAGGACGAAACGTCATAATATTGACTACATCATCAACTTCAATAAACAAAAATGAATCGATGGTTGTGTTGTTGACGAATAAATTCAAGGACAACGATTCAAGTTCAACTAAATTATCCTTTCTCCCCACTCCCATAATTTCCAATAATTAGCGATGACTGTCGGCTTGTAATTGAAAGGTCATCGTATTTACCTTGCTTTGAAGTTCGAGCTCCTTCTTGTTCATGGGTCGACATCTTACGATGACCTTGACGTTTTCGGCCATTGTCTGCGTTTTTATTTTCGTCGGGCGGGTGGGTTTTATCCTTCCTACTTGACAATCGTCATCGTCCTGGGCGAGCACGCCATAATTTTATCTGAAACACGAATCAGGCATGCCATGTATGGAATTTACATAATTTAAGGTTAGGTCCTTGTGTGGATTTAGCCGGAACATTGAGGATTCGTCACGCACCAATCGTATCCGAAATATTTATAAGGATATTAAATTCTGGAATGTTATTAGATGGTCGTGGGGAGGTGAAAATTCTAAGCTTAAATGTTAATGAATTAGAGGAAAGGTTTGATTTCATTGTTTCTTGGAAATTGCATGTTTGGACGTTGTAAATGTATAAAATCAAGGATATCATGATTTTTGGCAACCAAATCTTGAATCCTTACAGATTACTTATGACTTTCGGGGTTAATAATCTCAAAATTTGATTGCAGGATAACAGAAACCAAATTTTAGATGTTTTCTGCTGTATTTGATAACCAAATTTAATATTTAGAGCAGTTTACCAACGTCATCATAATAAATTGAAGGTTAAATCATAACTAATAACTCCTCCTATTGAATTATCGATAGATCCTTGTATTTTCTCCCTGCCTTCCTTTGAACTTTAGGTTAAGTTCTTCTTTGACGTGCCAAACGAAAATTATAGGTTATGATAGCAAATTGATGACTGTGCATGTATTCTCGGAGTATAAAATTTGTCTGGGCAATAGAAAAACAAAAGCATAAGAAAGTGAGGGTGGAAAATCGATCGATGACTCGTCAGTTGCCTTCGCAGACAGCGACAACGCTGTGCATAAACAAGCACGCATCGATTGCTATGCAAACGTTTAACCAAAACATTTAACAAGCGATTAATATCAGGGTATGTTTGTTTCACAGTAAAGCCCAGTCATGCGCTGTTGCCATACTTTTCAAATGCAAAAAATCCCCCTTATAAAAAAAAACTAAGGGAACATTAAGCATGTTACAAATGACATTTTAAGTGTTGGATGTGGTGACTTTACCCCGCAAATTTCCTTTCCTCCACTATTATCCGTTCAAGTAGTAGAAATTTCGTATGGATTGAGGTTACCGGGTCATTTCGATTATGCCGCCCAACTGGGGCTAAATGAATCAAGGTTTATTGCAGCCCCCGATTGTATTTTGCTGCTCGTTAGGTTGATTTTTCAACAAAATGGCCTCCCAATCAGTTCAATTGTTTTAATTCCAGGTACACAATTGGAATTGAATAACAGGAAAGTTTTAATGATCTGCAACTGTGGCATAATCTATTCGACATTATGATTTGTTTTATTCAGCATGCAAGTCATAATTTATGCCGCCATTAGAATTAACCTATATTTTATATTGTGCGTTGTACACAATAAGTTTTCCACGTGTTGTTTGGATTATTCCTGGATGAAAAGTGCATAGTCATTAGGGCGATACAGCGGATTACAAATGGCCGACAAATTATGATGGCATTTGTTTGATTGTGAATTGTTTTCTTTTATATTTTATGTCCTATTTTAGAATTTCCTTATATTTAAATTATAGACTGTCCATAAAACAGAAATCTCTGTTTTATCGACATTTGCTACAAAATGTTGTTTTTATTGCATTGACAATTTAAGGCTATTAAAAAATCGATTGTTTAATGATTAATAAGCACGAAAATCAATCAAATAAAAAGGAAAACGTTGAAATAAAGTGTCAGACTTACATAACATGGTGATTAGATGGAAGATAATAGATAGTAAAAAAATGGGTTAGTTTTTTATTGGTATTGTTGATGTTAACCTTGAAATTGACAGCCATCAATAAACGTAGTTAATGGCTGGACATAAAAAATAATGTGTGAACAGGTTGGTCGAGGACTATACAAAAATAATGACTTGCATCCTTTAAATTTAGATCATAACCTAAAAAATTCCATATGTTCATACCAATACCAAGTAAATATGCGTGGGAAATTTAAAGTAAAATCAATTTCATTCATAGTTATATTTATCCTTGTCAAGGATTATGGTAACAAGTGCAAAGAAGAATAGAAAAACATCATCAGAAAAACATATTTTATCGATACGGTGCACGTGGACACTTAACCTATAATTATCCTTCGACAAGTTGTGAAGTCCCAACTAACCTCCTAACTAATTAATTCGATTTGAACGACGCATTTCATCGATATTTCCCCACCCTCTTAATTTTCTTACAGTTTTCTGTTACTATTAAATAATAGATTGGGAGAAAATGTCTGTGATTTCAATATTTAATGGTATTTATATATAAATTTCTCAGGATATAAATCAATAAAATTGAACAACCATAAGTAGTGCTTATAAATTGCAAGTCATGTATGATCATAGAAATTGAATTTGGCTATAAATAAATAATCAATGAGAATCGTATGTCATGTGCATTGGACATTAAAGTTGACTAAAACTGCGGGTAAAAAGCGGAAATGTAACGATTCCTTGCATGTAGTTCGTGTGCATTAGTGCATTATACAATTGTTTGATTGAGCAGTTTTATCGTCACCATGGGAACGACAATAATATGTCGGTTATTTGTTGCTTATCAGTTCGATCTCTGGTGTGCTATCATACAGGAAATGAACACACACAGGTGATAAGTAATTATTTATACAAGTTGGTGATGACTTTTATTTGAAGAATGATTATTTGTTTATATTTTCTTTAATAATTATTTGCAGAAATTTTTATGAAAATTTTTATTTACTAATTAGTAAAAGTATTTGTATACTGAATTTTGTTTACTGAATAATTATAATTAAAAAAGTATTTTAATAGATTTGTCAAAGTTTATTTCATTAAATACCTGATTATTTTTTTCAGCAGATAGATGTTACTGAAAAGATTTTAAAGAAAATTTAAAGATAATTTGAATTGAATTCTTGAAAAGGATCATTTAAGTCATTTATTAATCAATTTATTGCATTTTATAGGAATTGAACTTAAGTTTAAATCATATATTACTTCAAATTTTGTAACTAGATTTCCATAATAAACATTTTTTAAAATATGTTTTATCCATTAGCTTCAAACTATTAAAAGTACTTAACAAGAGTTTCAAGAAATAAAAAAATAAGATATAAGATTAGATTAAAAATCACTAAGAGAATTTTAAAACGTATTACATCATTTCAAAGAGAATTAAATTATCTTTTAAATGATCCATGACTTATTTCAAATATTATAATTAAAATACAACTAATTTACCTTCGAAAGTAGTTAAAAATTTTGATGAAAACAAATTAAAAGGATAATCCATCAGAAACTTGTAACTGATAGATTCTTCATTATCCTTTAATGAAAATACAAACAATTCCAGAGTGATTGATTGCATCCTTTATTATTATTGTTCAAAACAAACATCATCAAAAAATAAACAATAGATGTACATACCTAATTGCAAGTTGTTGCAGTTCCGATCTTCATGTTGACTTGACACACTTTGCATCCTGTATCGCTCACAACTTCCTCCTCCAAGGATAATTACGGTGGGATCATTAAAGGTGTCTCACATTGATTTTACAATTAATTTCACACCGAAACTCGATTGCTTATACGAATCACTAAAAACAATAAATCAGGATTCAAAAACTTGCCCACTCATTACATTGACCGGTAATTTCAACAAAAACATAAAGAATAAAAGTTTGTTGTTGGAATTTTACTATCAATAAGGACGAGGTCTGAGTTGCACGACATGACGGACGAACATTTCGAACTGGACTGAAGACTGGACTCGAGTGGACTCTACATTAGCCAACAATTCGAGTCGATTGATGACGACATCGCGTCCTGCGTGTCCACACAATTCTTCGATTCGGTCATCGAATCAGTCATGTAAATTATTCGACATTCATTTACATATTCCCTTAATATCAAATTTCTCGGAAAATTTCTTAGATTTATTCGTGAAGATTTATAAAAATTTCAGATAGTTCTAGAACATGGTAGATTATTCTGGAATGTTCTAGAACATTCTGGAATTTTCTAGAATATTCTGGAATGTTTCTGGGCTGTTTCAGATAAATCTAAAAAATTTTGGCGTGTTTTTTTAGTAATTTAGAGTGTTCTGGGAAATTTTCAATCAATTTACTTTTTATAAACGTTTTGAACACCATGTAAAATATATTTCAAATCGTAACTATTACAAGTCATTGCATTTCGCGCTAATCTTATCACAACAATTTTGTTGATAAATCAACGTGTGCAGGAAGCTTGAAACATCAACAATCTTAATTAATCCCATTAAACATGCGACGTGTGCCATACTCAATTACTTTTTGTAAATTCATAGAAAAGACAAGATAATCTAATCAGTAAGTGAGTAGTTGCACTTTATCAGTAGTATAAGAAGCATACCATTTTGAATGAACGTGTAGTACGACAAAATGGCAGCCAAAATGACGTGTGTCCTGTCACTTTTCGTAATTTTTCTCGTATTTTTTAATGTATCAGGTGACATTAGACTTAAGCAACATGGACCTCCGCCATTAAAGGACTTCATCCCACGTGCGAACCCAAATTGGGGAACCATCACCCAACGGGTCGACAACTTCAACCCACAGGATAATCGAACATGGCAGATGGTACGTCACAATTTCCTCACTAGATGTCACCAGTTCAAAAAAAAATAATAATTTACAGCGCTACTTATTCCATGCTGACTTTTACCAACCCAATGGACCCATAATTATTTATCTTGGTGGCGAATGGGAGATTGGTCCAGGTCGACTTGAAGCCGGACTGGTTGCTGACATCGGTCGCCAACATCAAGCCTTCCTGTTCTACACCGAGCATCGGTATTATGGACGTTCGCAACCTCTTCAGGACTGGTCCACGAAGAACCTGGAGTATTTGTCTGTGGATCAGGCACTTGCAGATATCGCACACTTCATTGAAACCGTCAAGGAGGAGTATGACCTTCAAGGATCCAAGGTCGTTGTCGTTGGTGGGTCTTATTCGGCGACAATGGCGACTTGGATGAGGCTTAAGTATCCACATTTGGTGGATGTTGCATGGGCATCTAGTGCTCCTGTAGTTGCCCAGGTTGACTTCCCTGAATACCAGGAAGTCGTGGGTAAAAATATCCGGTTGGTAAATGAGACCTGTTACAAAGTCCTGGAAAATGCTTCGAGGCAAATGTGGGAACTTATTGGTTCTGAAGAAGGTCGATCCAAGATTGGACAAATGTTTAATACGTGTACCCCACTTCGGAATGAATTCCCCTACAATGAACACTTCTGGGGGATGATCACTGAAGTCTTCGCTGGGATCGTTCAATACGCGTATCCTGGTGATATTGAAAACAGATGCAATGAAATTCTGGGATCGAATGCAACAGATGATCTCGGAAAACTTGGGGATTTTGTTCGAAGTTATTACAATGGAGGTTGTCTTGGAGATTATGATGAGTTTATTGAACTTATTTCAAATTCAGAGATTTCAAATGGTATCTGTATGTATCCTTAGGTTTGATCATTTCTAGAATTCAATCTGAAATTTTGATTTTGTAGATCGACAATGGTATTACCAAGTTTGCTCAGAATTTGGCTTTCTGCAAACGACCACCTCATCAAATCAACCTTTCGGGAAAAATACCCTCACCCCCGAGTACTATTACAGGGTCTGTGAAGATCTTTTTGGTCTTGGGTATGTATTTCTGAAATCTTCTGAAGATGGTTTGATAAAAGTTTGATTCCAGTTTCGGCGAGAAAATGCTGAACCATTCAATAGCCCAGACCAATATGAAGTATGGAGGTCGCACCGAAGCTTTGACCCAGGTCGTTTCCATCCATGGAAGCGTTGACCCATGGCATCCCCTGGGAATCACGGAGAGTCTTCATGAAGATGCTCCTGCAAAATTGGTGACTGGAACCAGTCATTGTGGGGATTTTGGTTCAGTGATTCCTTCAGATAATTCGGAAATGAAAGAGGCGAAGAAATTGATTGTGAGCTCAATTTCAAGATGGCTGCAATGATTTATCCTTCATTTTTGAAGTTTTTTTATAACAGATGTCACTAGTATTAATAAAATTCAATTTATCAAATATCTCTTACAGGATTTATTATCCTTATAAGTTCCACCTTCACCAAGAGATGTCCTTCGATGTAGATATAAAAAATCAATAAATCCGTTGTGTTATCCTTTTAATTCAAAATATGAGTCACAGATGTCTCCACTATTTCGGAAATCTATAAAATATTGTTGGTCCTGAGTGAATCCCAGATGAGAATCTGCGCATCCTCCATTGGGTGTATCCACCACGTCGAAGGATGTTTACGGTAATCCTTTTGCGGTGGTTAAAACTCCCGTATCATTTTTACCGAAAAGTATACGACCACGCTATCACGTTCAGGAAGTCAAATTGTAAATCAGCAAATCGTTAATTAACAAAAAAGTAGCAAACAAACGATCGTGAGCAAGGATAACAATATGGATAACAAACTTTTTTCCGCGGTCAATAATTTCCTCCACCAATCGCCCATTGTCAACCAAATCAAGGATTTGATGGTTTGTTCATATCAATTAATCAATTAATTAATTATTTAACAATATTTTATTATCCTTGCAGACCAGACCTACACAAACCCCGAACGACCAAGCATCCACATTGCAGGATGCTGAAACCATCGATGACGTCAATGAGTGTTCCACTCCAAGGACGAAGAAGACCCCGTATTCATTATCGCGAAGACCAAACGTCTCCAAGAAGCAAATGAAAGAGTTTCGTGAAGCCTTCCGGCTCTTCGACAAAGATGGCGATGGCAGCATCACCAAAGAGGAACTGGGACGTGTCATGAGGTCCTTGGGGCAATTTGCCCGCTCCGAGGAGTTGCAGCAGATGCTCCAAGAAGTGGATGCTGATGGTAAGATAAAAAAAACATGGCGGAAAACAGGATAACGATAAATGGGTTGAGATTTTGTGTAACCTACAATTTCTTGGTTTTAGGTGATGGAAATGTTTCGTTTGAAGAATTCGTTGACATTGCTTTTTCTGCTGGTGCTGGAACGGATACGGAAGTTTATTCCCGGGAGCAAGAAGATAAAGAGCTTCGAGATGCTTTCCGGGTTTTTGACAAACATAATCGTGGTTATATTACTGCTTCCGATCTACGTGCAGTATTGCAATGTCTTGGAGAGGATCTCTCTGAAGAAGAAAGTAAAAAGTTGAATCCTTAAACTATCCAAAAATAACAATCTTTTATTTTTAGTTGAAGATATGATCAAGGAAGTCGATGTTGATGGCGATGGACGAATTGATTTCTATGGTGAGTAAATCTAAACTTCAAAAATAAGTTTTGATTTGAATATTCTAGAATTTGTGAATGCATTGGGGGAACCCGGAAATGACGATAGCGGTGATGAAGATGATGATGACATCTTTGGTTATTAATTAACCATTGGAAATTGAGCAATTATTGGACCATTACTAAACGTATCCCTTAAATATATTCATCCTACAAACAAAAAATGGCGCTGAAATTTGTTTCCACAGCAACGCCATCTGTGGTTATACTACATCTCAATGTTACAAACTTAAATTGTTTATTGTGAAAACTTACTATACAAATAAATAACTAATCATATCACATATCATATCGATTCTTCTTAGAAATATACACACAACATTTTGTTCCGGTATTAGATAACTATAATGGTAAACATTTACAATTCAGTGCTGCAACGCTCCTCGAACGTCCCCGTCTGTCATACAGCCTGTGGTTGCTTCCGCCAACTATTTTTACTTCCGGTATGACTCGTCTGCGTCCCCTACAACATCAAATGTCACAGAAAACACATCAATCAAAACAAATCAAGTCTCAAAAGGTAAAAAATAGCAAAAGAAAAGAAAAGAAGAATTCTAACCTCAAAATAGATCATTTGTGGAACCATTGGCATGTAATGACTCACCCTGTAGGTTAGGACCCGTCGACTATTTGACCCCAACATACCCAAACTGAGACTCATTGCTGTATCATATCCGGAATGCGCATCGGTGCGTTTTTGCCGTTGACAACAGACCTGCATCAACTTCCGGACTTGTTTTTTGAACAATGGCGTCGCAAAAGTATACAAAATTGGGTTCAAGGCCGAATTGATCGGCATTATGTAAATTGCAAGTGAAGCATAGACGAAATTCCTGTATGACCGACTCAGTTCGAAGCCTAAATCAAGATTCCAAGTTAGTTTGGTTGCCTAAATCGTAGGGGTATTATTTGAGCTCACCTGAAAGTGTGGCCATTTTGATAGCAATTACAGGAACCCAACAAAGACAATCCGTGAAGACAATGATTCCAAGATGTTGAGCCACTCTGTCACGCACTTGTGTCTGTTGGGTGGATCGACAGGCAACTGTTGATACACGAATCTCACGGATCATGCGCAGATAGGCGTAGGAAATGAACGCTAAAGCTGTCAAATTGACGCAGACGAACAGGACGACTGAATATTGCCATCCCTGAAACGAAATTACTGCAAGAAAGTTTTAGAATTTTTTGAGGTTACCTTTCCGTAGGGGTTGTGGAGATATAACGGTAAACAGACGCCATTTGCATTGTAGAATTCATCCCCGAAATAGCCACGTGTCTGGTGGAGGATTGGCAGGGCTGCAACCCCGATTGCAATCATCCACAAAGTCACCAAACGCAGCATGACGAACTTGAAGCTCATTTGGTTGCGGGGAAATGGGCGCGTCACTGACACGTAGCGATCCCACGTGACCAAACTGAGAATTAGAACGCTGGATTCGCAACTCAAAGTGTTCAAGAATCCTGACAACAATAAAAAAGGGGTTTGAGTTTTTGGTTATTTATTTTTTGGATGTTGGTTACCACTAAAAGTGCACCAGGTGCTTCGCCGCCAGAGGCGCTCGTGTTCCAGATACTCCCCACGAAAATGCACATCCACGGAGGCAATAACGAAGAGATAAATGCTCATCAGAAGATCCGAGACAGCGAGGTTCTTGATGTGAAGTGAATCGACAATGTTCGTGTGCTTTGTGATGAATTGCCGCCCCAACAGGACGATCAGGTTGCCAAGGAAACCGATGAACGCCATTATCCATACGCTAATTGAATCAACGGAAATAAATGTCAGCCATTACAGGATTCGATTCAGTCAGATAAATTAGAGTTTATTTTACTTTCTCCTATTTCTTTTTTTTCTATTGTTTTTTGTTCTTTTTTGAGGTTATCCTACCTTGCACGCAGAACGATGCTATCGAGAAGATTTTCCTTGGACGAAATACCATCACCTTTAGGTTCGCATACTTTGACATGAGGAGCATTGGCGCATTTTTCAAAAATGTCAAAATATCTGCAAAAATATTAACAGGATTTGTCAACAGATGGCGCTTACATTCAAAGGATAACTTACAGATATTCAAGTTTTCTTAAATTAGCGAATATTCTCGGGTTGTAAACGACATCTTTGTTGTTTTGAAGATCCCTAAAGAGGATGCGGGAGTAATTTCTATTTGCAGTAAAGTTTCAAGGATAATTACGTACAATGATGTCAGATTCGGCATCCAAATGAAAGCATCGTCGTCGATCGTCCGCAAAGCGTTCTGATTCAGCGTCCTGACCAACAAATGCGAAATTACGAATTAAGAATTGCAAATTTCAAGAGATAAACTTTGCTCATTTATTCTGCATGCGAGTTCTTAAACTTGTTCAATTTATTCCACGCGACTACTAAATGTTGTAATCTCTTATCAAGTCGAATCATCTACATGAAGTTTCTTTTCGTATTATGTACACTACTTACAATCCAAGGAGGTTCGATAGTCCCATGAATGTCGCATTTGATATTGTCTCCAAGAAGTTTTCTGATAGGTCCCTGAAAAAATAATATAAAAAAAAAAATCAACAAATTTCAAACTTTAAAAACATTGAGCAGTTTTGTATGTATACATGGAAGTATTTTGTAATTATTTCATAACAAGACAATTAAATGTTAGTTTACACATAGTAATTAGAACTGTTTGATAGCAAATATGGTTTGTTACACTTCAGTTTTAATTGCGTGGTTTATTCAGTGAGCAAATAACAACAAAATTGCTCGCAATTTGCAATTTCGTTTCTGATGCATGCTTCATGCGCATTTGAGTGTTTGATTTGTGGTCAACGAACAATGTTGTTCAAATACGACGTTCATTTTCCTTCAGTATGTCGATCGATCAAATTGTTCATGGAATTGTTGATTGAGTTCAGTTTCGGAAGTTTACTTTTGAATTTGATTGATCAGCAACTCATTTAACTATGAAATGTAACTTTATTACACTGTAAATAATGTTAAAATGCAATGAATTTTATAATGAATTTTCTTTAATTATCGTTGAACTAATTAATTTATCATGTTGATTTATTTCATGAAATGGATTACTTAATTATGTTTCATATATTAATTAAATAAACATGTACATGTGCTTGGAAATATTAAATAATCACATTTTAACTTCAGATTGTCATTGTTTATATTTGAATGATTTATGCGTTTGTTTAAAAGATTTTATTGCATATTTCATTGGGTAATTTAAGCACTGCAAATATTTAATCGTTTCAAAATGGATTAATAAATTGTTTTTTATTTATTTTTAAGCAAGTTCTTGGAAATCTGTCCAATTTAAGTTGTAAAATTGGTTTTTTTTCGTTAATTATGAAAATATTTATTAATGTCTTTATAAAAACCCATTCAATTATTGTTATTATTGTTATTAAAAAATAGAAAATGTTAATTATCATCGTATTAATTACTTAAACTTTGAAACTATTCAAATCAAATTTGAATGATTATTAGCATATTGATGTCATTGATTGAACATATTAATTAATAACTTGGAAACTAATCAGCTTTGGGTCTTTATTATCAGATCAATAAATAGATAATTAAATTGGCGTTAGAATGAAACCTAATAAGTTGATAAAGCTTCGATGGTAATTCGACAGATTTGCGTCAAAATGAAAACTTTAATTATTAATATTCATGCTATGCATATCCAAACATAAAAATTAATTGCCCGAAAACTAATTACTATAGGGCAAAGCTCTAAAGTTTAATTTGAAACTAATTAAATTTCCTATTATTTGGTTAATTTTTCATTTTGCTGGTATTCGTAAATTTTCCGGAAAATATTATTGAAACAGAATATAAAGTAAATATATTTCGTAAGCCCAAAGTAAAGTTAATAATGAAAATAAACCAAGATGAATCTATTCAATTGATAAATGCACTCAACATTGAACAGAAAATGTACTACGTTCATATTGAATGCATTCATATTTGCATTCATTTCCGCATTTCCGATTTGCTCTCCGTATGCATTTTCGCTTATTCCGCCATTTATACGTTCACTCATTCATTTTCGTTCGTTCATGCTTGGCCAATTTTTGGCTGTGACTATCTCAATGAAATCTGCTCCCCCGAATTACTTTGGCGTTGTTGTGTTGCAGAGATAGCAAAACATGCTCCAAGTCAAAACCTTGTGCGAATTCCACGAATGGGCGGCCTTTGTCCGATTCCGTTTTGAGTCGAGTTTAATCCATTCGGATATGCTCGAATAATACTGCAGTCGAACAAATTGCGATGATGTTTTGGCTTTCGCTGGAAATTCGCACAAGTGAAAATTTATTAAGTCAAGCGCAAACTTTTCCAATTTCGAAACAACTTTAAGTATGCTCCGAGGAAGCACGAGCGTTGTTTATTGTTTTGCAGCAATGTTATCAAGAAGTTGTTTACATTTTTGTGTATTTTGTTGTGGAATTTTGCGTTGCGAATATTGACACAAGATGCCGCCAGATATTCTATGAAGAACGCTAAATAAATTTGCATTTTATTTTGAGTAGACCCATACATTTTTAAGCAATTGTCAAAGAGATTTAATCGAAAATTTCATAATGAATAAGAATTTCCAGAAATTAAAGCATTTATCCCTGATTTTTTAAATTAATTAAAGAAAGGTAATATGAAAGTAACCACAAAAAGATGATTTGATAAGAGACATAATGTGCCTATAATTAGAATTTTCTGATAAGAAAATCCTCAGAAATTTTAAATAATTTAATCGTTTTCGTTTTTTGATTTGGCAAATTAAAATGATCATAACTTTTAAACTAATAGTTCAATTTGCATAATCCAAGAATAATTTGAAACATAATTTATTAAATTTAATAAATCCACAAACTTATGTAAAAATTATCTGATTCTTACCGGAGTTACAGCATTTTTTTGAAAACTAAGTAAATTTTTATCACCATAAGTAAATTGCAGATTTATTTCCTGATAGGTCAGCAATAAAAAATATAAAGAAACTGGTAAAAAATATAAGATTTAAGGAACAAAATAAGTCAGAGATCATAATTTTCTGATAATAACTTAAAAAATATGACTATTTAAAATTTTTGGAATTAAGGATTAAATCAGTAAATTGAATTTTTTATTGTGCAAATTTGAGTTCTTCTAGAATTTAAAATAAATGAGCTATTTTAAAAATTCAAGAATGATATTCTGTAGAATTTAATGTTTTATTAAAATTTACAAACGGAATTTGTTTTTATAAAATTTTGTTGGAAATATTCCACGTTTTGTATACCATCAATTTGATAATGCAATTTGTGCAAATATGAATTACAATTACATTTTGAACAATTGCAAATTGCAAACCTCAGTTACTTTGATACATTAAACGAAAAATAGGCGAATAATTCAATTCGCAAGCCCTTTAATTTATTTTCCATTAACAAACCCATCGAAAAATTTAATTACAAACCGACGCATGCAATTTGTCAACGAGCCGAAACAAGTCCAGTAATAAACACAATTAAACCCGAGAATTCATTATCTCCAATGGCGATCCATCATCGCAAATACAAGAACTGCGAATAACAAATCGCGAAAATTGCGACTGCAACTACGAGAACATCAAACCTCAATCCTCGCCCGAAGAGACCACCAAAAGGCAAACCACATCGCTTTGTGCTTGACTGATCCTCGCCTTGACCAGCACCGAAGAAGTGTAATGCGAATGCGGGGGCGGCGGAAACGCACCATTGGTAACAAGAACGGCCGTCAGAGCGCGCCGGAAAAACCAATTAAACGTCCAGAGAGTGTGCGAACACGCGCTGAAGAGTTGAACACACTCAAACCGCCTCCGAGCACTGAATTTCCTCCATGACAGGAACGAGACACCACCACCACTTCCGGAAGCGAACAATGGCTCGCATTTCGTAGCCGCTCCTGTTTCAATTCATCAACCAGCAACTCTTTCGCAGAACGTGTGTTTCGTATGGAATGCAATTTCTCATTTTCGACAATCGCCGGCGGAAATTACTGCCAACGCACCCGGAAGTAACCGCCCCCGGTTCACCATCATGACAAGTGTAACAATTTGTGTAATTAAATATTTCGTTGCGAATCGTTTGTCACTTCTGTTATCAATTATGATTGTCGGTGGTGTAATTAAAGGGCTCGTTTTGGATTGATTAAGGCATCCGGATGTTCGGTAATTAGATTCAACAAGTTGTCGCGTTTCGAGGGCGTTTTGCTGGTTGTCTAAGTAGGTAATCGATTTGCTTTGTTTCGTATCGTATTGGATCAGACTTACTCACTCGTGAAGGAAATTTCGTTCTTATGCCCTCAATAGCAACTGTTTTGTTCTTGAGAGTATTCAATCAAGAAGTAACACTTCTCATGCATGTTATTAATGATAAATTAATTAACACTTGGTAATTAACTTCCTTCAGATGATAGCAACATGTAATTAGAATTCCAATTTTCTTTAGCTCCACGTGTTTGATTGTTGCTAGCCGAGATATTGTAATTGAGTTCATGTAATTATTAGTTTTTGTTGTTGTCGGGCAAAATGTAATAATAAGTCGAGGTTTTTCTATATAGGATTTTGAAAGAATTAATGAAACTTCGAATTTTGTAAGTAAAATGTAATTTACAATCTTTCAAATCTTAAAGGGTTTAGAAAAAATTAAATATCTTCTAAAGTATTTTTCGAAAATCTGTTTTGAAAAAACCATAATAATCTACATGAAATTTTCTATGAATTTCTTATAATTAACATTCTAAAAAATTTGGGGATATTATTGAAATAAATAAATAAATATGGTAATTATATAATTTTGAATATAAAAATTCTCTGAGAAAACATGTTTTAGAAAAATTCGAATATCTCTGTAAATATAAAAGTAAATTAATTTCTGTTTGAATATTTCAAATCTACATTAAATTTTTAATTAGAAAATATAAACTCTTAAAGAATAAATTTACTGGACATTCCTAAATTAAATAATGATTCCAACGAATGAAATGATTTTTAATGAATTGTAATTTTAAAAAACTTTCCAAACAAATTCAAATATCTCTGAACATATTAAAGATAAATAGGATTTGAAAAAACATTTATAATCTACGAGAAATTCCCTATAAAATTCATGTATAATTTTTTTAACACATCTCAAATGATTGTTAAAAAAAATGTTTCTAGAGTAGATTTGTACTTAAAAAAATTCAAGAAAAACTCATCTCACAAAAATCCAAATATCTCCGAAAATATAAACTCAAATTAAATTCCCTTCGAAAATATAAAATCTACATTAAATTTTGCATTAAAATACTTCATTGATATTATAAAAACCATCTTCACTAAATGCTAAAATGATCCCAAACTCGCAAATTAGTTTTTACTGCAAATTGAACACAGAATAAACTGATTCAGCAATTATCCCTATGGACATTGAAGATACTTTATGATCCTTTCAGGTATCTTTGAAGGTGGTTCTCCTTCATTAGTCGAAATGTAATTCCAATTTGTGGCCTCCGAAGTCAAACCACCAGGATGTCATCGAATGACAAATGTCAGGATTAAATATTCCACGTTCGCGGTTCCTTCAGAAAGGTCCTTTCGCTTAAGGACAAGAGCCAGTTGCCTTTCAATAGTTAGAACACTATTCATGATTACAAAACAGGCTTCTTATAGACATATACAGAGTGTCCCATTTCGGGATGAAATTCGCAAAAATAAAAAATGAAAAATTAAAGATCAATGAAAAATAAAATAGAAAAGAGATTGAAGTATTTTTTTGGAACATCCTGTATGAAGATGTTATCAAATAGTTTCAAGGATGTATCATGAATGGCCGAAGAACAAGTGGGTGTAATTTGGCGCTATCATTGACTTACAAATTATTCAGCGAGCGTGCCATGGGAGCGGCTGCAAAACCTCCATCAGCGAGCTTCTGGAGGCGGTTGGCCGCCAACGATAGAGTCTCAAGCTGTTCTAATCCGATCGGAGGTGTCAACGAGGCCATCCTATTAACGCCCCCATCGAAGTCTTCAGGACGAGTCGCCAGGGATTCATCCACCACCTCCAGAGCCTCCTGCAGGTGCAACTCGACGCTGCGTTCATGTATCCCAATTCGCGGCCATCTTCCTCTCGAAGGCCACGAGGAGGCGTCGAGTTGTGTGAGTAAATTTCCCTGCAAATGTCTACAGGACACGAAATTAAGTTGTCGACCAGTAAAAACTTGTCGGAGGATAAAGAAGAAGCAATCAGGATAAAAGTACTTACAGCGTTTGCAAAGTGTACAAGTTGACGAACCAGTCAGCGTTCAATCGCTCGATCTGATTATACCGCAAATCCCTGCAAAATATAACGACGTGAAGAAAAACGAAAACAAAATCTCGGCGAAAATGTCTTCGGGAGGCGAGGACAAAAGATGGTTGGGGAAGGTTTACAAGAAAAGAAGAAGAAAAGGGAGGGGATTGTATGTCCAGGATAAATATTTCCGAACGGTCGCCGATCGGAAATTGAACGGTGGGTTAAGGTAAATAGAATGAAATTGGCTCATGTGGTATTTACCCTCGAAGAGGATTTGAGGTTAGATGGGTATGGATGGTTTGGGTTCAGTGAATTGGGGATGAGGAGACTCACAATTCCATCAATCCTTCGAGATGTCTGAACGCGGCCGCGTCGATGCTCGAGATTGAATTATGGCCGATGCTCCTGTCGAAGAAAAGTACAATGGGATTAGAACGGCATACGGCTGTTAACGATACAAATTCGACACCAGGAGCAGAAAGTAAATCTTGCAGAAGAGAGGTTAAAAACCTTGGGACAATTTGATCCGACATGGCTTATCAAGATTGCTATCTTTTGGCGTGTCCTGTGGGAATCGTCGGGAAGAATCATTCGCATTTTTATTTCGTTGGTGGGATTATTGAATTTGCTATTTATACGAAGATATTCGTTATGTAATTCAATCAAGTTCAATCAGGTTAGCCTTAAAACTAACAAAATCTTTTTACTTTAAAGTCAGAACTTTTTTCATCTCTTAAGAAAAAGTTAGATAACTTTTAAAGTAATGGGCCAAATTGAATTTTGATAAAAGATTTGCAATCTACAATAAATTCTCTATAAAAATTATATCATAGAAAGAATTTGTTTAAAGTATATAAATATAAGAACCTTAATTGAAAAGATTGTTGTAATATTAAGTCATCAAAAGATAAAACAATTTTTTAAATGTCTGTAACTTTTAAATAAGAAAAGCTAAAGCAATTTGGTAAAAATATTCCTAATCCTTAATAAATTTTCAAACCAGAAATCAATGGTAGATATTATTTAAAAAATTAATTATTGCCTTAAATAATTCATAATTAAAAATTCGTTTTTGAAATTTATAGCAAAACGAAAGTTGCTATTCTTTGTTGAATAACTCAGAAAGTTTTAAAACAAATTGAATTTTGATAAAATATTTAGAAAGTACGTTAAATTATCTATAAATCAATGATTTGTAGTTAATTGTTGTAATTGATATATAACAAATTATAATTAGTAATTAAATATGATGATTTCTATTTTATTCAAGTAAGAAAATTAATTATTGTTTAAATCTCAGTAACTTGTAAACTAATAAAGTTATGAAAATTATAAAAATATATTCGTAATCAGCATAAAATTTTCTATTAGGAAATACTAATTAAATAGTTCTTACTGTAATAATTATTACTTTAAAAAAATATGAAATTAAAAAAAGATTTTTTTCATTTTTTATTATAGTGAAACATTCTTCATTCTAATTGAAATATCTCAAAAACCGCTTGAGATTTTTAAATTTTCAAAAATTATTTAAAAACTACATAAAACACCTGATATTTTCTATCCTGGTTTATTTATTTAGTGTTAAACGTTAAAGTGCAAATAATTGTCAAATTTCAATATTTTATTCGCACGAAAATTCAATATTTCGGAATTTCAATATAATTGGTTCTTTGAAACATTATCCATTACAGAAAAACAAGCAAAATAAATAGAAAATATCCCGAGGGAATTTCTATAAAACATGCCATAAAATTTCGAGGCGATCAAATGAACGCTTTGTTGTGAAAAATACCAAAAACTGAAAATTTAATTAAAAACTTCAAACGACAAATTATATTCCCAGTAAAGAATTTAATAAAACCCTAATGTTTTGAAAAAATATTAATTAATTTGGCAAATCATATAAAATCATGCAAAAATGGAAAAATGCACTTTTTGCGCGCGTCCTTCCATAACTTCTTGCTAAATCCGTAGTTGCGTCCTCGTCGATGCTTCCCGGCTCTTCCCATGCAAAAATCTCATATCCCTGGAATGGTGCAGCCATTCAATTATGCATATAGTTCTCATATGCGTCGACTGCAATAATTTATCGCCGGCCGGAATGAATCGTCAACAAGAACGACGACGACGCAGATAAAATACAAGGAAAAATTTTCCCGGTCTTCTTCGTCTTAGAATTTCCACGTTTTTGTTGTTGCGACCGACCAAGGTTGAAGTAATAGACAAGAAAGAGGAGAAATATTGAAAGGAGTTACTTACAGCAGTTCCAGATTGTTCCCCGGGACGTCGAAGACTTCTGCACGCAGCGTCCTCAGACGATTACCATCGAGATGTCTGCAGCGAAAGGATTATGAATACGAATAGAGTTGTAAAATGGGATCCATGAATATTATGCAGAAATTTGTACTGAAATTGTGGACTTACAAATTTTGCAGACCATTTTGCAAGACCTCGCCGAATGGTCCCCCCTCCAATTCGACAATGGAGCAATGCTGCAACACTCTGGAAATGTACAAAACACAAATTAAAAACACTTTAACTGTTTAAACAACATTAATTAACCATAAATTACAATTATAATTAATGTTGGTTGCAAGGAAGAGACCGAGTTGAAGTGCACGTGATCCAAATAGGTTTCTTGACATTAGATTGTAGTTTTCCCGCAATCCAAGATGGCGGCCAGACGACATGCAGATACGCACGTCGATGCGAGCAAAACGCTGTCCGTCCATTGGGTCAATTAGCAATTGACACTTTTGAATGCAAAGCGCACTTAATTGAAAGCGAAATGACGATTGTGTCGATTGAGACGCGTTCGGCCAATTCAATTCTCGTACTTATGTCTGATGTTTTGCAGGCCGCCATCATTCAGCGTTGTCCGCACGCGAAATAGAGATGTAATCGAGACTGAAGGCTGAAGACGTTTTCAAGAAGTTTCGTCCAAAGTGAATGAAGTGTCGGGAAATCCGGAAGTGAGCTCGAAGCAGAAGAGGAGCGTGCGAAACTTTCTAATCAAACTTCGATCAACGGCTGCCATCGATGAGTTGAAAAATGGTGCAAGTTGTTAAAAATCAGACTGTTGCTCGTAATGGAGATCCTGTCAAAGAAGTTCCTCAGGATGGATCCAAAAGATGGTCTCAATATATGGCCGTTATATCAGGTAATAATGAATAATGTGATCGATATATTGATTTATGGGGGATTTATGTTTGGAACTAAAATAACTAGACAAGATTTACGACTTCCTCCATTAAATTCAGTTATTATATCAAAGATTTTTCATGATAATTATATCATCTGATAAAAGTAATTACTTTTTAATTTAAGTTTTAAATCTTCAATTTCCAATTTATAAAAATATTCACAATTAAAAATCATTTTTTAAAATGTGGTATGAGATTATTTTACTATCAATAATATTTTATTTTATAAAACACATTTACTATTTGTTATTATCCTTGATAATATTGAAAAATTTAATAAAATGATCCAGCAAATTTAAATTAAAAAACAATTCCATTTCCAATAAATTGAATTACACTCAAATAAAATAATAAAACAAAAACAAATGTCCTGTGGGACAACTGCAGCAATAAATTCTGGAACGCATAATTCAATTAGAGTGTTAACATGACTTGTGCATTATTCCACCGGAAACAGATTTGAATCATTTATTACTTGTTGTACTTAAATGGATTTATGGCTTTTGGAACTTTGCAACGAAAAATCAACTCTGAATGCATCCACTTGATCATAAAATTTTTCCGGCAGGAAAATATTTCACATTTTCCATTCCATACCAAGCGAAACAATGAATTGGTATTAAATATTGACATTCCATAACGGGATGCTCAAAATTCCAGGCGTATGTGAGACAATATGGAATTCCCTACACTCTTTTTTTTTTATTGAAACTCTTCGTTGTTGCTGGTCGTGCGTGGGACCATAGCTTGCTTTGATACAAGTTTTATAACCCTCAAAGGATCCCACACACATTTTTGAAGGAAAATCGTTGGCTGTCATATAAATTGTTGCACTAATACGTGTTCCGAATGCCTTTTCCCTTCAATTATTACGTCACGGAAGACTGGAAAATCTTCAGAGAAAAGCTCTTAAAAGTTTCCTCATAAATTACTTTGGCGTCCTATCAAGGATTATAAGTCGAAAACCATGAGGATTTTCCTATTTTCCCATAAATTATGATTTATGACTTGTATTCAAAATGTAAATATGTTTGGAACAAAAATTCCACAAAAAAATTGCAAAAAATTGAAGTGCGATCATTTCTAGAACGTTCCTTAAACCTTTTTGGGTGATGACCCAGTTTATTGAGTAATTAACTGCGGTGATAATTAAACCGGAAATTCTAGGCTGAAACTGCTTTGAAGAAGAAATTGGAAGTTGGAAACTAGTGGGCAAAAGGGTCACGTTGTGTAATTTCCAGAAAATTATGACATTTCAAGGGGATAATTAGCTTTTGCCTCTCAACAGCAACAATCGTGTCGATCGCAGCTGGCGTTTCGATCGCTTGGCCATCACCGTCCGTTCCACGTCTGTTGGCTGGCGAATTAAATTACACGGTCAGTCGGGAAGAGGGATCATACATTGCGATCATCACGGCGTTGGGGAACATCGTTGCCAGTCCACTCTTCGCCTTCCTCGTCGACCTCATCGGCCGCAAGATGACCATCGTTCTCATCTCCGTTCCGCAGATATTATCCTTCATTTTCATTTATTTCTCAAGGTAACTACATTTTCATATAACAATTTTTTGAAGTTCAGAACCAAAAATAAACCGGTTCTAGATCAAGATCCATGACTATTCAATACGTAAAGTAGAACGTGAAGAATAATTTGGTCAAAAAATGAGGTCTCTAGGACAAACCATTCAGGAGATATCCCTTTTAAAGAAATGCTGACTCAGCAAAGTAAAACTGTTCATGTTTCAGCTGGTCCATCGCCCTCCTATACGTGGCACGCTTCCTCGGTGGGGTTGGAGAGGGCGCCACTTTCACAGTGATGGCAATGTACATAGGGGAGATCTCCGAACCTCGAATCCGAGGAACCCTCGGTTCCTACATTTCTCTCACTCTGCGTATTGGAATGCTCCTCATCAACGTCATCGGATCATACTGCAGTATAGAAACTTCAGCCCTCATCTGCCTCACCCTTCCGGCCAGCTTCCTGTTGACCTTCACCTTCATGCCGGAAACTCCATACTACTTGTTGATGAAGGGCAATCGAGCAGCAGCTGCTGACAGCTTGCGATTTCTACGTCGTCGTTCCGATGTCAACGAAGAGCTGTCCACTCTAGAGTGCGATGTGGACCGTCAACTCTCAGAAAGTGGGAGCTTCCGGGACCTTTGGGCAATCCGGAGCAACCGTCGGGCTTGTATCATCGTCCTCGGGCTTCGTACCTTTCAACAGTTTTCTGGGATATCCGCCTTCACACTCTACACACAGCAACTCTTCAAGGAAGCTGTGGACAGCATCTCTCCAAGTCTCTCTGCAAATATCTTCAGTGCAATTCAACTGGTCCTCACATTTCTGTCATCCATCTTGGTGGATATTACAGGCCGGAAACCACTATTACTTTTTTCTTGTATAGCTTGCTTTCTGGTTCTGACAATTGAAGCAGTGTACTTCATCCTCAGGGACTTCACCTCCATCGAGGTCAGTCCTCTATGGTGGCTCCCTCTCGGTGGGATGATCCTCTACATCATCGTCTTTTCTGTAGGATTGGGGAGCATCGTTAACCTCATGCTTGGGGAACTCTTCAGTCAAAGTGTCAAAGCAAAAGCCTTATGTTTGATGAACATCTATTTTGCAATCGCGATGAGCGTGACCACGAAGTTTTTCCAGTTCATGACGGACCTTCATGGGTTGAGTGTGCCCATAATGGTCTTTGGTAGTTGTTGTGGGTTAGGCGCCTTATTTTGTATCTACATCGTCCCGGAAACGAAAGGAAAAACCCTTGAAGAAATCCAACAACTGCTTAAAGGTAATTCTGGATCGGGGAGTACTTCACGGAAGGTTTCAAAATGTGATCAAACCATTGAAGTATATTAACTGAACCCCTCATTATTAGGCAACCAAATTCACAATGTTTCTATTTAGTGTGTAGACTAGAATGAAGAGAAAACTTACAGGGTTCGAATTCGAAGGTCCTTTAATTCAGCCAAACTATCCCGGGACATCCGGTGGAAAATGTTACCTCCAAGGTCTCTGAAACCACCCCCAGAAAATATATTTTTATCTTATTTATACATTTTGATGAATTTTGATGACGAAATAAAAAATATCACTTACAGGAGATTGATGCGTTTATTTTGAACGTCGTTGAATAAATCGTTGATAGATGGCGCAGTATATAAATGTAAATGTCTGCATATGATGTTATCCTTGATGCATTCGCACTTTGGCAACGTCGCGTGCAACGTTGTCAGCGCGAGGGATGAATAATTCGTCGGTTGTTCGGTCGTCATTTGCAGCGCTCGCTGGTAATCTGCGAATGCAAATGGTTTTCGAAATCGGAATCGAATGAATCGAAATGAAATATGCAAAGTTCGTAAATTTACTGGCTGCGAACGAAAGCGGCAAAAGAAGGAAATCGCATTTAATCAGTTCCTCCCGAATGAAAAGTTGAAACATCTTGGACGTTTGTAATGGTTTTATCTCATCTCTTCTTTTTCCCGAACGAAAACCCCAATGGATTATCAGATTGAGCTCATTCGACAATCTTCGTGAATCATCGACTTTAATTTTCAAGTGACATTTTTATGCCTTTGAGGAATCAATTAAAACTTTTGCTCTATCCAAGTAAAATATAAAATTTTGACGTTTTCCATAATGGGAAATCTGATGTCTTGTTGGTTGTCTAACTTTGAATTGCTTGAGGTTGTAACCAATCAAGTGCAATGGCGACAAACACTTGGGTGTTTGTCTTGTGACAGGACAAAAGTGAGTTTTGGTACGTACCGCAATCTCGGGGCAATTCGTCCGTGTCGGCACCTGGGCGCTTCCGGTGCTTCCGGTTGATGACTTCGTTGGCGAGCATGTCGACGCAGGACATCTCGTCCGAGCTGTCAGAACAATCGACCGTTTCGTCGCACCAGTTTGCTTGCAGGATGCATTCGTCAGTCGATACGCAGGGAAAGGATCCAAGAGGACATGTTCCTGCAAAATTAACCAAACAACTTCATTAGTTTATAACCTCCAAACTTCCGATACATTGCAATTCCAACATGTCACCGTTGAAGTTTCAACTTTGAGGTTAACTTCCCAGAATGCATCAAAATTCATCTTCGAAATCATGAGCTCTGGTATTAATTGAATTAATTAATCCTTGATTTTGTTCATAACTTATTAATAAGGATTATTATTTTTGGACGCGTCATTTGATAGGTACTAAGGTAGCCATGTTTTTTAGGATGCTTTATTATCCTGAATGTTCATTTATGGCTGCTGGCCACTGAAATGGCCGTAATAAACGTCCAAATCCATGGAACATAACCTAAATCCCCATATTGAATATGAGGGTTATCGTATTTCATAACTTCATCGTAATCGAACATTTGGGGTGATTTTTCAAACCGCCATTTTGCATATCAATGGATACTTTTAGACTGACCCAACCTCAAATTGATCGTATAATCTAAAAATAACCCAAATAGTCCCATTTTTGTCCTTTAACAACTTGTAAAATTCCGATGTTATAAAATCAGGGCTGTCCCAAAATTCCGGTTCAATTTCCGGATGGTTTATTTAAAGTACTTTCCGGTTAATCTGATTACGAGGGAATGTTTGTATATAAATAGAAGTTCAAGTTTAAAGACATTTTACAGCACGTTCATAAAATCCCGCCAAATCCGTTGATCACGTGATAAGATGTACGCGCGCATAAACATTTTTATTAGCAGATTTCCGGTGTGAGCGTCACGAAATGGAAAGTGCGAACCTTGACAATGAACCTCACACCCCCACCACTTCGAGATTCAGCAGCAAGTTTCCCCTTATGAGTGACTGGCGGAAAAGTCGTAAAGTAAACAAACAAACGAACAAACATTCAAAGAGGAAGTCAACATTACGCCATTTTACTCAACCCCTTCATCCCCTCTCTTTCGCGTTTTGCGAAACGCAAATGAATTCCTTCACCTTCGGATCAAGATTTCCACAAGGACTCTTCCCATGTGTGAAAAACAACACCGGAAGTCGACCGGGAGGGCGCAACCCATATCAAAATATATCGCTGACAGCGTATCAGATAGCCTATCATCACATCTCGCATACGCATATGCCGTCACTTCCGGCCGTTTCCGTAGCAACGAGCACCAGCAAACAAAAGCCGTACGTTGCCACATTCCTTCAAGGATAATTGTCCTTCCATGCCTTCAGCGATCACACTCGATCGTTAATTGTCTAATCAGATGCTCGGTTGACATTTACGATACCTTGTGACGTCATGACGTTTGAAAATAAAAAAGGACAATATGGAAGTTGAAATTAAAATTAAAGTTGGGAAAATACTTTTAATGGCTGACAATTAGATGTAATGAGTAAACTTTGAAGTTGTTTCATTACATCCCTCGTTCGTAAAAGTTCAGCACGCACAAATAATAATTAAATAATTAAGTCATAGCACTCTCAAGAAGTCCAGGATGATTCCAGGATAACTCGAATGGGAAAGGTGCAACGCCTCAAGGCTTTCCACTTTTTATTTTTCCCCAGGAAAAAAAAAAACGTTCGAAGATAAGAAAACTCCTCGCGTTTTTTTTCTCTTCCTTCAGGATGACAAGCCAGGATCATGATGGTAGAGGGGGGGGAGAAACGTACAAGGCATTTGTTTGCGTTTTTTCGCATTTCATTCCATTTCGATTCGTTCCAATGCGTGCGACGCTCGTTGATATTCATTTGTTCTTCGTTTTAACCTCCCCCACCCTCTCCCCACTCCTGCCACTTCATCTGCAGGACGATGGAAGTTAGAATCCTTAAAGCAAAACCTTCGACGAAGAAGAAGCCCAAAAGTGTGTACACTCTACACCGCATCCTGTAGGATTAGTTATTGCGCTCGTTCGTTTCGTAACAGCTCAGTTACGTTTTTGAGAGTGGTGTTGGAGGGGGTGGAGTGGGGGTGGAGTATCCTGCAGGATACATCGAGGGTAATATGAGTGTGTGGGACGGTATCCTGAGATTCGCTCCCAACGGCTGGCGAAGACGGCATGGATATAGGGTTGCACTCGTATGATGGCTGCCAGGATAATGGGAGACAGCGCGCACAGGAACGGCAGGACGAGCAGGAAGCTTGAAAGTGGATTAGGTGCGAGGTAATGAGGAGCGCGTTACGTGTCTCGGATGCGTAATCGAAACCAAATGATCCTCGGGAATCAGTCGGGAGCCAGGACAAAGTGCATGTCATCTAATAGCGTTGTTGCATACGATTAGGATATCTCCGAGCGTTTGTTTGTTTTTCCGCAGTTTTGTAACTTCCGGTGTGACCTCCTGGCGGCGACAGTGTCAATCAGGATTTCCTCGCTTCGGAAAGAGCCATGCTCGAATAGTCAAGCTCGAATTGGGACGTGAAAGTTAAAAGGCTATCTAATCTAAATCTGTCAGCTGGCCGCCATTTTATCCTCTCCACTCAAAGTCCTTGTAATCCTTGATGGTCCCGACCAAGTGAAACTCATTCACACGCTCGGCTGACTGGTCGCCTTCCTTGGGTTTTTAATGTCCTGTAATAACTACGTCTCCAAAGCCTACAAGCTTTCGTCCTGTCTAGTCCCTCTGGAAGGATAGTGCCATTCTTCGCGGAGTGTATTTAACTTGCGAGCCAATATAACTTAATATGAATCAGGAGCAAGAACATCAAATAAAATGGCTGAAAATGACACCTAAAAAACACTGAGATTTACGATGGTGATATCATCGCGTTAACGATAGGTTAACGAATCCAGGATTACAGAAGCATTTAAAATTGTTATTAAATTTCTCCTTCAATAATTTCCAATACATATAATAAACTGGCAGATTTGGCAAATAAAATAAAATCTGAAGTAATATCACTGGTTCGCTGAAATTTCACTAAAAAAGAAACAGGCTAAAAAATTTTGGTGGAGGAGCCGGACAAAAAATTTCTTTATCTCTGAAATTTCTGAACTAATCTGAAAAATTAAAAGAGCCTTTGATTCAGCTGTTAGAAAGAAGTCATAATTCATTAAACAAATATCGTTAAAAAAGAATACCGCTTAAACAGAATTTTGCTAACTCTGAAACTACTGAAAAGAACTAAAAAACTTAAAGTGTTTTTTTGTCCAGCTATATGGAAAGACTCATATAGGTTCACTGTTTCGTTGAGATATCGTTAATAGCTACTTAAATGTATCTGAAAAGCATTCCTGAAATTCCCTGAAATTTCCTGAAAGTTCCTGAAATTTCCTGAAACTTCCTGGAATTCCCTGAAACTTACTGAAAATTCCTGAAATTCCTTGAAATTTCCTGAAACTTCCTGAAATTCCCTGAAATTTTTTGAAACTCCCTGAAATTTCCTGAAACTTCTTGAAACTTCGTGAAATTCCCTGAAATTTTTTGAAATCCCCTGATATTTCTTAAAATCCCCTGAAATTTCCTGAAACTTCCTGAAACTCCCTGAAATTTCCTGAAGCTCCTTGAAATTTCCTGAAGTTCCCTGAAATTTCCTGAAATTTCCTGAAATTCCCTGAAAATCATTTAAATTTCCTGAAATTCCTTAAAATTACTTGAAATTTCCTGAAATTACTCGAAATTCCCCGAAATTCCTTGAAAATCTTGAAAATGGTTAAAAATTGAAAAATAACTATAAATTGATCGTTTAAACTGAGTCCCTTGTCCAGTGGCATATGGCGCACTGGGCAAGTCCAGGGTTGGTCGTTCTCCGAAGTCAAGCAACACTTAGTGCGGCTGGATGTCGGATGGGAGGTGACCACTTGGCTTAAGCATTGACAGTTCGAGCCTGTCAGACATTGTATCAACCCAGTGGGGTGACCAGTACGCTACGCTCCACTAGTGGGTTAGTAACTGTTGCGTGGTGGTGCATTGGACTGGCCACCTTGGCCACCCACTGAGTGTCAAAGCTCGGCAGCCTTCAGCGAACCCTTGCACGACCTGCAGCTAGTAAGGGTGGCACCTCGATGTGGTTATACAATGGTGTGCAGTGAACCGCTGTCAAAGTGTCTTAAGTCAAGGCTAGGCTCACCCACCATGACATCGTGCTATGTCTGGCTTCCAGTCAAACTCGGTGGTTGTGTGGGTTGTCAGTCCTCCTCCAGGTTGTTGTGTTCCTCCTCCTCCATTCGTTCCTCCATTCGGGTCGTTGGTTCCGGGTTGTGATTCCAATTGTTGTAATATGTCTATGATATGTATATGTAATTTGTGTATATGGTATATGTATGTTAAACTTAAAAATCTAAAAACTTAAACACTTAAATACTTAAACATCTAAAACTTAAACTCTTAAATTTTTTCTTTAAATTTTTGGACAACTTATATTTAGGCGGATATGAGTAAATCTAAAAATTTAAAAACTTTTTTTTAAAGTTTTTTAAACTGAACTTATATATTTTCAATACGATTGAACAAATTTTATCATATCTAATAACATTTTGTGACACTTGCAAAAAAACTTGTCAAAGATAGAAGAATTCTATTTTGATTTCGGTTGAATTGAGTCGCATCCTTTGGGGGCTTTTAAGGATAACGTGGAATTTAGCATTGGCAGAATTACGTTTACAATCGCCATCATAAAAATGAATCCTCAAGGGAGCTGTTTATTATTGGAACTAACAAAGGAAGGATGGATGTGCTATGAATACGAGGGTCGTTCCAAAAGTGTCACTCATAAAAGACATGTGTCCGATCGGACGAGTCTATTGATACGAAACAAATTCTGGAAATTCTGCAACGCGAGCAATTCCTCCATTTTTATCCTTGAGCGTGCACGCAAGGCTTCCTTCGCGTTTCCTCTTTCATTTTTCATGCGTACGCTTTGTTGCACAAGAAGACGGCGCCCGCCATGTCATCACGTGTGGAAATTTCCCGGCCGTTGCGCGCCACCAACCAACCACGTCAGCAATTCATCATGAAGACGGCATGAAAATAAACAACACGCGCCAGAAAATAAACCAAGTAAATAAACCGAATCAAATACACTTTTCTCCAATCATCAACATTCGTTGGTTGCCCTTTTATCCTTGAAATTGCGGAAGGATTACGCATTTAAAGTTTCACACCTGAATTATAGATGGCGTCAGGAAAAGTTGGTACTCAAACGCTAATTTAAAATTAGGGTTATAATCCTTGATATTCATCCAGGATTCGTAATTATTCAAAAGGATTATCCACCAGATGGCGTACTAAGTAACCGAATCAAGCACTCCAGGGATTAATGCAAGACATTTGCGATACGGACAGGTGAGGATGGGCAGGGATGAAGGATGGAAATGAGTCCTTTCTGTTTGTTTCGTAATATACCCACGCCAGGGATTCGGGAATGATAATGGCGGATAGGGCTCAAGCGCTGTCGACTCGTGTCAAGCTTGTACAATAGCACCAGGACAATATGCGTGACATTTGTGACAGCCACGTGTAATTATCGAATAATTTATGTCCGGTATCCTCCCGCACTTTTCATTGTAACATAGCATTTCCCTGCATGCAACACCGCCTCCATTTTGTACACAGTTCAACTGTCAAAATGTGACAGGTAAAATATGGCGTCACATCCTTTAAATGAAAACAAATATGACACTCTGTATATTGTATGAAATCAATCATATGATAACCTAAAAAATTTGACATATCAGGTAAATTTAGTACACCTATCAAATAAAAAATGGCGCATAATCCTGAGTCATGCTTGTCAGCATTTTAAGCAACACCCGCAGCAAAAAAACAATTTTTCATCCACCCACCATCGTCGACAGATCCTTTGCCTGAGAAATATCCTTTCAATCTTATCAGAAAGTCTCATATGTAAATGGATGTTTGAATAAACACATCGTTAAATATTTCCCATTCTTTTTTTTCGGAGTTTTCTTCTAGGAAGAATAAAAGTGATGGTGGGGGTAAATGGGCACCTCATGGCTAAAAGTCCTCGGCGACATTAAACGCCCCTCGCAGGAACAGGATAATGGCGTCCACATCCGTACGTGGCGCATAAACCTNAGACACACAGGAAGCACATTCCCGACGTAGGGGCCCGCGTAAATCTTCCGGAAAATGCGGAAACAACAAAGAAGTTACCTTTTATTATATTAAAGTGTTATCGATAGCGACCAACGAGGGCATAAAATCAAAATAACAATGAAGAAGCTTAAGCTAACACGTTTTGGGGGTGGTTTGCGTGGGGGATGGAGGAAGGTGTGATTTTAAGGAACCGGAAATTGGGATTTCATGGTTATGTTACTTCGAATTTTTGGGGAATAAGAATTTGTTGTTAGTGCAAATTTAAATTTGAGTTAACTATAATTTCTTAGTAAAAAGTGTATGATTATCCTGGAAATTAATCATATGTGATATCAAAAGAATTATCCTTGAAATTTATCAAATTAGTTTTGTAAGTTTAATTAAAAAAAGATTTATAAAAAAAAGTATTATTGCTATTTGTTTTTTTCATAACTTTTTTATGAATTATTTCATGAATGTAAACCACAGGATAAACCAGGATAATCAAAGTATTTAGGGAATTTAATCAATAAACAATTATGACTTTCAGGATTAAAATACTTTCAATACTTTGAAAGTTATCAGAATAAATATGGAAGGAATAAATTCCAAAACATCCTTCAGGAATTTTAACCATAAAATAACGATAATAAAAACTTCATTATCTAATGCTTCAGAAATTAATTTACTTTATTCAAAAACTAAAAAAAACATTCAATATTTCCCAAAAAATTGCCTTGGTCGCCATTTTGTCCCAAATCAAATACCTTGCTTTTGTTTCTCTTGATATCCAGGCAAATTTAGTTTATTTAACAAATTACCAATACCAGAAGAATCAGTATTAAAGAATTGTCCCAAAGCCGATAATATTGATTTTGCATCCTCCGAGGGCACATGAACATTTTTAAATAACCTCAAGGATGAAATTGATCCTTGATTATCATCATGAGCAGCCTCTTGAATAGATTTTCCTCCAACTAACGGAAACGGATACGGCTGCGGTTGGTACCATGGTTGCTCATGCTGTTCCCCATCTTGACCCAAGCAATTGATACAAATGTCAAAATTGATGGTAACATGAGTGTGATCATGTTCCTCATCAGAACAATCAAAATCGTAGTTTTCTTGTCGTTGAAGTTTATCGGCTGATCCTTCGATTTTGGCGCTTTGTTTGTTGAGCTGTTGTCCGCCATTATAACCATGGTAACCGAAATTTTCACCGGAGCATTCTGGATCGTTCCAGATAGCTTCCTCGCTGCTACAGGGGTTTGCAGGTTTGGCCGAGATGGCGTTGATGAAGCAGAAGCCAAGCAAGATGGCTGCTGAAGATACTTTGATGGATATCATTTTTGTTGATTGCAGATTCTGGGATTTAACTGATCGAATACAACAAGTCCATCGTTTTTATATGTTTTTTTTATGGGTCGGGAACGTGCAGCACGCATTTTTGTTCTTCGTGGCGCACGTTTAATAATTCGTGTGAATTTATGATATGATATCACATTTGCACGCATCCGAATATCGTAAATCATGTGTGCTCGTGAAAAGTTTGCGCTGCGTATTAAGTTGCGTAACAAGAGGCGTAATGTTCTCGGTTTTAAGTTCCAAGTGAATTTATAAAACTTGTCGCCTGCATGCGAAGCAGGAGTTCCCGAAGGATGAGGATTCAAATGATACAAATGGAACTAGTTGAAAGTTTCCTTCGGGAAGTTCAGCCATCTTTGAATTCTCATATGTTGTTCGTTAGATCATTAGAAGATGTCTCAAGTTTTCCCAATTGTTTCCAGAACAAAATGGCTGAAGATCTAGCGAATAAACTTATTTTACGTCAATACAATAAAATCATAACAATAAACAATAGACACGATATTTCCATCATAAAATAAAATTTACGATTCATAATATTTAACATAAATAATTTTTATTTATTTTCTCAGAATGTGTTCAATCAATGACTTTAAATTCCCTTCCTCCAGAAATTTTCTTCATTTGTGTATTTACCTTCATCGAAATGAAGAATGTGTCAGCCATCATTGTTGCTCTGCCATTGCTCTTCTTCAGTGGTGAATTATCTGCGAGAAGTATTGATTCTGAAGAACCGGAAGTAATTTCAGAAGATGATTCATCGAATATAATTGAACCTCGTTTCTGGCACATCATCCCCAATCAGGAAATCCACCACCAATACATAACGCTGCGAAATCTTCGGTTTGAAGAATCCACTTTCGAATACTGTCAGAAACAGGCGGCCATCTTGGAACGCGTTCCATGGAAAGCGACGCAATTGGCGATGCAATTCAAGAAGGCTGAATGCATGCAGCATTTGGATTACGTGAGCATCAACTTTGAAATTCAGCGTGCTCTCGAGTTACCACCGGTTCGAGACTGCTGGATCTATATTCCGCTCTTCTGTGAGGAACCGCCAATTGAGATGAAGATTATCGCCATTGAAAACGCCCAGTTAATCGTGCAGAAGTACGCTGAAGTTGTCTATCAATGTGTTGAAGAGACCAAATATTATCTGGGATATCCGGTCAATCGAACACCTTCTCCAACGACAACCATCATGGTCACCTCGAAACCAACAACAATGGAGACTGCTGATGGTGATGATAGCAGCCCAACAAGTACAATGGTAACTGCAAGTACTAAAGATTATTCTGTAGCTTCGACGAGTACATTTCCAGAAGAAACCACAACAGTAGAAACTGATGCAACGACTCTTGGACCTTCAGAAACCATCACAGCTTCTTCCACTTCACTTAGCACTTCTGGTTCTACCAAATTTAAGCAACCACCCACGATTACAACTTCAAAAATTCCAACTTCAAGCACATCTGATATTGATGTCACTGGATCTTCTACAGAAAGTCCAGAAACTACACCTTCAGAAAGAACTCAAGGAATATCTGAATCTTCCCCAAGCATTGAAACTTCAATCACGACTTTAAAACCTTTAAGCACTACACAAATTGGAACAAAGAGCACATCTTCTGGTGATAATTATGAATCTTCAGAGACTACAAAACCTGATCTTACAACTTCAAGAGGAACAACTCTCGGATTCACTCAAACTACTTCAATTTCTGAGACTTCAGGACCTAAAGAAACAATTACCACACAAAAAACAACCTCAGATTTTACAGAGACTCCTTCTGGATCTTCGGAAAGCATGAAACCAGTAACAACTTCAGAAGAAACTTCAAAACCAAACGTTACAATCACTACCAAAATTCCAACTGAAACAACCACGATGGGAGGAATTTCTGGAGCCTCGGATACTCCACAAGTGGGAAGTTCAACTTCAGAAACCATCGGGGGTATATCTATTACTACTTCTGAATCTCCAGATGAAGTGCATTCTGGAGAAACATTAGAAACATCTTCAAAACAAATTGCAACGGAAGAAACTACCAACGGAGGAATTTCTGAAACTTCGGAAACAAAAATACCAGGCTCTAACAAGACTCCAGAAATTAGAACGACAACTTCAGAAATCACTGGTGAAACCATTACTGTGGCTACAAATACTCCAAAACCTTCTGGAACTACACTAAGTTCATTGGTAACACAAAGCACAACTAATTCTCATTCTGAACTTTCTCAAAGTACACAATTTACAGAAAGTGAAAAACCAAGTTCAACATCAATGACTACTAGAGATTTTACAACTGAGGAAGCACCTAATAATTTCACTAATAAAGCACCTTCAGAAAATGACATAAATGACACTCCTGAAACCACTTTTTCTGAAAAACAAAATACTACATCTTCAATTCTTAGTTCTTCACAAACTACTGAAATTACGAATAATTTCGACTCAAATTCAACAACAACACAGATTTCAACTGAAGATCAGCCGAAATTAGTATCAACTACAGAATCATCAGAACCTGCAGAAATTACCACAAAATCTCTAACTAGAACTTCACAAAATATAAGTGAAACAACAGAATATTCAGAAGTTACTACATTATCAGGGCCAAGACAAAGTACAACAACTTCAACTTCTTGGTCGTCCCAAACAACACTTTCAGGAAGTTCAGAATCAAGATCTACAACAGCAAGAACAACAGTAAAAGAGATTTCTACAGAAAATGAGTCTAAATTAGATTTGACAACTGAGCAACCTGGAGAAATATCTAGAACAACAAAATTGATAAGTTCTACTTCAGAAAACACTTCAGAAAGGAGTTCCACGACAACTGATACCCAGAATCAAACATCTGTAGTTCCTTTGACGTCAACAACCAACAAAGGAATGTCTTTAAATCAGGAAGAACCTTCAGAAAGACCTACAGTAAACAATTGGTCAATAACAACTTCAGAAAGTAACACCAAATCAACGACTATATCTAAAAATCAAACTGAACCTTCAGAAATTACATCTACCTCCAAGGCATCTTTCAGTACATCGTCAACTCCTATTTCGCCAAAGCCAATTTCAATTCTTCCAGTTACTTCTGAAGATTCAACTGAAGATGAATCCGAAATTGAATCGACCAGTAAAAATCCAGAAGGTTTCACTGTTTCAGAAAGTACCACAACATCTAGTCCAAAGACAACAAATGGTCATTTATCTCCTGTAACTTCAGAAAATTTGGAAACTTCAACGCCAATTTTAACATCTACTGTATCTTCTACGGAATCACAGAATTTTTCTGAGAGTGCTGTCACAGAAACTGTTACATTTAACACTAACAAAATCACAAGAACTCCTAAAACGACAACATTAATAGATTCTGAAACAGAATTCTCTACAGAAGGAATTACACAAACTATTCCAGAAAATCCCAGTCCATCAACAGAACATCCTATTACAACATCTTCAGAAAATTCTGATACTGCAGGTTCAGATACTTTCAATCCTTCAACTCTTACTCCAACGTCATCAACTACATCTGAGACAACTCCAAGTAAAGGAACTACAGATTCTGAAATCGAAACTACAACATTATCTAAACCAACTACAAATTTGATCTTCACTGAAGATCCAGAAACAATTACAGAAGACCCATGCATGTTGGCACGTCTTATCGTCGAATTGGAAGATTATCTGAAAAACTTGAGGACCCAATTGGCTGAAAACAATTGCAGAAACCTGGAAGACTTGGACATTTCTGAGATATTTAACTGAAATCTTAAATGTTTGTTATTGCAATTAAATAATACACAAAGCACCTAACAAAAATATTTTGCTTTTCAACATTTCCCAGAATTTCTTCACTTCTAACAATTCTAGAAAGTTTTGGAATTCCGGATAATTATTCATCCTGTTGGCTTGGGTAACCTGAAAAATCGCGTAAATTAATTGTAATTTTGACAAACAACATATCCCCAACTTGATAATGTTTTTGACGTCAGAGTTAAAAGGGGTGAATTAATTCTGGAATACGGGGATAAACTTCGTCGGTTGTTTGTGACGCCCGCAACCGGCAAAACAAGTGGCAGGCGCGAAGATTAAAAAGAAGCACCGAACACCAAACCTGGAATCAAGCAACAAGCCAAGTCACGTGGGTTTTACGGGAGCCCCTTGCAAAAAACAAAGATGGATGGGAGAGATGCTTATTTGCATAAATTGTTAATTCAGTGAGGCGTCGGCGGATGTGGCGCCACGTTTTGCTTTCCTTTTTCAATTTTTTTCCTTCCACGTCAGGAACGCTTCCTCAAATTTTCATCCTTTCATCCCTTCATCCAGTGAGCATCACGCCTGAGATATTTCCTGTGTGTTAATACATCTACAAACATACCAAATGTTCCAGGAATTTTATTCAACAATACTTAAAACATTTGGGTATATTTGGTTGCATAACTACATCAATAACATTAACCTATTTGATTACATAACCAAAAACCTATTATCTGTCAAGGATAACAACAGAAAATCTTATTATCCGTTCATTATTTATACACGAACGGAAAATTGGGTGGAAAACTAGGAATATCCTTAGTTGCTATAGCAACGACAGGATAGTTTTCCCATATGAACTGAATTCTGCTTAGTTCGCACTTTCTCCTTCAATTATAATGCGCGTCCTTTTTCGTCGGTAATAGAAATTTTCCTCCATTTTCGCAATGCATTCGTCCTGTTTTCCATTTCCCGGGGTTAAGCTGTGCAGTGAAAACTTGCTTGCCTTGCAATATTTACAGCGCGTCCTGCTGAGAAGACGCCATTTTGGTAAATGCCGACTTTGTTTCTAATTTCGGCTAAATTTAGACCGGTCTTATGCAAATCCGTCGCATTTTCTTATGAATTCTTATGAATTACGTCGTTTGAACATTTTCAGCGTTGTTGGCCTTTACCCACAGCAACTTTTCCTGCATATTAATGAGATTATATCGTTCATAGTTAAATTAACGCATTGTATAATTTTGAAATTTTAAAATTGAACTTTTGACGTTTGAATGGGTGAAATTTTTTTTGTTTCCTGGTTGACAGCGTGGAAAGTGTAGCGATGCATTAAATTCTTGTCAGCAAACTCTCTTCCGTTTACTCATCATCATCATCAACGTAGTTCCGGGTAATTTACTCCGGAAGTAGTATCCTTCCTAGCGTCCTCGACGTTTAACAACAATGTACGAGAATGCAGCCTTCAAGTTCTTCCTTATTGCATTTTCAGACCACGCGAATGCATTTAATTTTGTTTTGTATTTTTGCATTGCAATTTTGATGGATTTCTTTTTTTAATTTTTAATATACAACTTGAAAGAAATGATAACAAAAACTGTAATAGTTAAGCTACTCAATAGAATGAAATTTAAAAATTGGGTGTTAGATGTCAGCACTTGTCAGTTTTTAGAAAGTATGACATGCGCGTGTGGCTTATCTTTGCTCGATTGTTTTTTAACCTCTTGTTGTGTATTCTATCAGTGAAATTTTTGCGAGTGCATTTATTCGTGTGCCTGCTTGTTTAGTTTTATTCGCGTTGTTTACGAGCGTCCACGGGTTTTATACGGTGTC
>JARJDZ010006538.1:0-10022 GCA_030264555.1 Aleochara sp. GC000083
ACGGTCAATACTTTCATCAAACCAGCCCTGTATTGAAGTAGGTATTGATCGTGTGCGGTGCGCGCATTGAAGTTCCGCTCGGATATTGATGAAAATCTAAATTTTTTGATTTTCGTTCATCAATATTGGGGCGTGCACAAAAAATCGAGGCGTGGTTACAACATTTTTAAATTATCGCTGGAAATTAAACGGCGAATTTACTAAATTTACTTATATACATCCGAAGATATACATCCGGATCACATCCGCGTCACTTATGCCCGGTTGCACAAAGCTTAATTCATGATTAATCATAGATTAATGCGTTTGACTACATGTAAATGATAATCATAGAAGAGTTGATTTTAGCTTTGTACAACCGGGCATACATATTTATTTCATTGAATGCATATGGCAAACATGTCTTCTTATTTAAAGCAGTTATATAATTCATGTCCGTCCAGTACATTGGCTTCAGTTAAAAAAGAGTATATGCATGTATGCATCTGTCGATTGCTGCAGCGACACAAAACTGCGTATATCTGTAGTGGTTAATATTGACCAACCAAGTATTGACCGTGTGCGGTCTGCATAATATTGATTTGGTTTGATGCAGAATTGTCAAACCTGGATTGATCAAAATATATTGACCGTGTGCGGTCTGCATCAGTGGCAAACATTATACCAAGATATTTTAATATTTGTACAGGCAGCATGTTTCATTTGAAACTTGTGAGGGAATAATAAATGAGGCATAGTACGCAATAGTTTACAATTGGAAAATTGTTAGAAAAATTAAGAGATGTTTATTTTTTAAGAATTTAAATGGATAAAAGGTTGAATCTAGCTTATTTGTTGTACACTCGAGAGGGCTTGAACGCGACTCATTTTGCTTGCTGGTCGTCGCCAAGGGGTTCAGCGGGGTCAGCAGCTGGAGGCACACACAGCCGCTAATCTCTCCGCTTCCTGCAATGGCGACAGGGCCCGGCGACAGGTCCAGCCAGGGCCGCAACATGAAGCTTTGAAACAAGCCGAGACAAGCCTTCCCAGGTGCACCCAATCTGCTATCTTCGACTTCCAAGTAGCTGGATTACAAGAGTGTGCCAAACTCCCAGTCGTTTGGCCAGGTTTACTCAAGAAATAAAGGTTCGCATTATTATCCTAGGTATTAAATATTTATCAGTATTTTGGACAGGAGTACGTAAATGGTAACCACAATCCTTTTCCTTCCAATTGGTGAGGTATTAACTTTTTTCGTTATGGAGATCTCTATGATAATGGTAGTTACTTCTTTTTCTAATTAAATCCAACAAAAAAACAACTATCAGGGTTAATAAGATTTACTAACTATTAAGTTGATTGCTTAACTATAATATTTTCTTTGCATCACAAATAAAGGACGATTTGTCCTTTCTGTGGTCCTTTCAAACGTTTTCAAACAATAAGTGTCACAAGTTATTTGAGGCGCTGGTGTCGCAAGTCAAGTGAAGTAAATAAAACCCCTTTTCTTACCTGGGTGATTTGTTGTTGATTTGGAGACGACAGGTTAAATGCATTGTGTTGTAAAATTTTGTTTTTTCAAATATTAAAATGTTATAAGTTTGCAACTTCAGATCACAACATCTTCAAATTCACTAATAATTGCAGTGCACGCTTTCTTAAAGTTATATATATAGAATACATGAATATTCATGTATGAATCATAACAATCACATTGTGTTGCAAGCCCAATGTTTATATGCAAAACCCAATGGGGTTGAACAAAATCGCGGTCCCTAAGGGACTGCTAGGAACATGGGAAGTTGTTTTGGAAAGTGTTTGCCCAAGTCAACTTATAATAGTAGCAGTTCCGTTGATTTTAATTACCTTATTGAAGATGTAAGTAATATTTAAGTCTAATTGAATAATATAAATATTCACATATGCTCGATTTTAGAACTCATTTACATACACAAAGCCCAAGTAAGTAAATATTCAATCATATTTAGAAGATCTGAACTAATGTATATACTTTCATGATTTCTGTACAAACAGAAGTTTTCTTAAACAACTCTTTTTTAAAAGAAAGTCTAAAAAGGGTCTGCAGGTAATAGAGATTTAGTTAAAAAAATAAATAAACTTCAGTGCTTTTTAAATAATATTGTCAACAGTTGCAGAAGCCTGTCATGGAATTGGTTGATGAAATGTTGAATCCTCATGTTTCCTATTACAACAGGCTTAGTGAATCCCAACAACTGCCCAGTACAAGGTTCTTTACATATTAAATCTTATTTTAAAATTTATAATTCACTTAAACAAATGTGTTATATATAATATTGCCATTAACTTCCCATTTATTTTAGCTTTGAGACCAGCAATGATATTCCATTGCAATCATTGGATGCCCGAGCATTGCTTGCTAAAACAACTGTTTCTACACCTGCAAGTTCTTTAGATTTGGAATGGGAACACGAAGTGATACCAACTACAGTTGTCAATGAAGTATCAGTTAGTTCATGGACATCCCTTGCTCAGTATTCACATAGTGAAACAAGTACACACCACAATAATACAGTAATGTGTAACAGTGAATCTTGGTCACGAGTCTCCTCTGCAAATTCTTTAGAATGGGACAGCATTCAAAATTCACTAAATCCAAGTCCACCAGCTTCTGAAATTGATACCGACACACAAGTTCTCTTAAATGAAATTGAGAGACTCACGTCTCAAACGTTATTGGAAACTGGTCATGATTTGTTCAGTTGATTGGGTTGATTCAGAAAATTGTAATACAGGGTTTCAATTAGGGGGGACTTCAGATAATTGGCGAACGGATTCAGTGTGAAACAGTTTTACATGATAAATATAATGAACCAAAGAAAGATATATACTCAGTGATAGATTTAAAATCAATAATGTTGAGAGGCAAGTGGATTAATATTCACAAATATTTGAGGGTTAAAACTCAGTGAACAGAATATTTATTTGAACCTGCAAGAACATTGGTGGTGCCACTCAACTGTTACAATAATGAATGAGACTTGCAATGAGAAAAATGATTGTGGGACATTCCCTCCAAGTAGGACAGCTTCAGTAAAATACTAAGTAGAATATTAATATTACATATAAATATATGTATAATTAATTATAAGATATAATTTAAAAGAGCACATGATGGACATTCCAAATTTTATATTCCATTCTCATAATTTTATTGCTTGGCTCTATATTTCTGCATATGCATCAGGATGGGTGGGACCAAGCAAAAATACTTAGTAGGGTGGCTTTTAACATGGTTCAAAGGTCAATATGGTGATAGTGCCGTGATGCTTATTATGAGTGGGATTGTGAGTACAGTTTAAATGACGTTGTTTTTTTATTTTATTACGTAGCAGCTTATTTCAAATAAGTTTTCAAGGGTCTGCAAAGATTACTTTATTATCCATTGTATGTTAAAAATACCATAGTTACATATCATGATAATTAAACCTACTTAAGGGAAGTATCAACTGGAAATGATTGCACACCATCAACTAATAATTTATTTCCCTTCAACATCGAATATTCAAGACACTATGCCTTAAATTACATTTTAAATATATAAGTATAAGTTAATGTAGTTAAAAGTTGTTTGAAATTAAAACTGGAATAATTATAATGCAATTAAAATACATGTCAAGTAGTAAACAGTAAAGATTGAACTGTTAAGTTTACAGTTTAAATAATATTTACAGATTATTGCGGAAACTAAATTTATTGTTTATAAATAATAATATTTTAAATGAATGTTTTGCACTGATATATAATAAGAAATAAACATATTAAGCGAAAGTAATAATCGTACTCGAATGTCAACCAAACGGACATTCGAAACAATTTACGCAGAATTAATGAGTATTTATATATTGTATAGATTTGGTGCTTGCAATGTATTTTTAAGGTATGGAAATAAGATGTAAATTGATCTAATATGTATTTGAGAATCTTATTTTTCCTATTTCTTATCGCCTTTATTCCATCGTCTTTTGATCCATTGCGGAATCCATCGTTTGATTTCAGATTGCAACTGCCGGAATACGGCGATTAGTAAAAATGGTATCGCCCATAATTCATTGCTGAATAAGAATACCCAAATAACAACTGCAAACATTGCCAAATCTGTGATATAGTCCATTGTGTTGCGCACTTTAACCTGTGCCGTTTCTCTCAGACTAAGATCTATAATTGTTTTATCGCCATCATTGGGTCTTAACTGGGATTGTGTGTTATCGGATACTGATGTTTGGGTCATTATTTCACACATTTTTGGCTTCCGCAGAAACATCGGTGTTGGCGATGGGGATTTTCTAGTCGGCCTTGGTTTGGATGAAGATCTACTTGGAGGACGCATTGCCGAACCTGAACGACTTCGGACCTGCGAATTGGATCTAGTTGGGGATTTGCTGGCACGCCTGGATTTTGAAGCCGATCTTGCATTATCCCCCAATGGCGATTTGGATGTTGCCTTGGCGTTATGATGAGGCGACCGAGATGTGGTTGAACTTCTTTTCGTAAATCGAGTTTGTTCACGACCACGACCTATTTCCACCTTTGCAGGTTCATTGGGTATTGGTCGTTTCTCTAATTTCGGAGGAGTTATTTTATGTTCTTCTATAGGTTTTATTTCCGATTGTTTCGGATATATTTCATCACGCGATTTTATAGGCATCGACATCTTCGGCATTGTCTCTAATTTCGGTTCAGGTTTCTTAACCTTATCGTCCTTCTTGGAAACAATGAGAGGAGGATAGATTTGTTTGACCGGTTCGACGGGTGGTTCCGAATCCTCTTCTTCATCGTCACTGTAATGTAGACGAGCTTGCATTTGAGCGGCCTTCCTCAACGCAGCACGTACAGGATTCTCATCAAGTCGCAAGGATCGATTCGTGTGAGTACGTACGATATCTCCATAATGATCGATAACACTTTTTGCTTCTTCAGCCTCCTTCTTATGCAATATTGGCTGCGAAATTACAATTCCAGCTGCTGTAAGCCCGGCTCCTGCAATTGCATTTGTATTATGTTTGTCATTCGGACTTCCAGTTTCTAATTTCGGTTTTTGAATGTCCAGATACTCATCTATTAAAGAGTTTGATCTAGATCTGGATGTAGTTGTATCCATTTCTGAACCAGAAGTAGGTGGACTTAGTTCTTCATTATCCTTTTTCTTTAGTATTGGCTTTGGGACAAAATTAGGTTCTGGTAGCTTTGCCGGTTTTGTTAGAATTTCAAAAGGAGCTTCAAATTTACTTTGAAAATTCATTGACGGATGATAAGTTTCATCTTCCTCGTCTGGTGTTATTTCACGTATTTTTGGCTTGGATCGCAAACTTTCATCATCCGAATAGTCCTCTTCCGATAAACTATCCTGGAAATCTTCATCCTCCCACACTTCCAATTGTGCCACCGCAAGCGTCTTCTTTGCAGCTGGTTTCCGATCCGATATCTTGCTCCTGATCCGTTCAAACTCTTCTTCTTCTCGTTCTTCTGACTGTGATCTCTGCCTCGTTTGCATAATATCGCGTTTTTCTTCAAGTGTCAATGTATTCTTCAACTGCCCACTTCCTAATATATCAATAAATTCGCCCGTGCTTCGTAGGCTGTGTCGTTTTTGAGTGTTCAAAATATTTAGTGGAACTGTTCCACCTGCAGACAAGCGTCTTCGTAGAGAATGCTTGCGCTCCAGATTAGCGACTTCACTTTCATCGCGGCTGTTTATTTGAATCTTCGGTATTAGACTGGAGCGACGACCTTCTTCCTGTTTTTCGATCTTACGCCTTATAGCTTCTTCCTCGGCGAGCGCTTCCTGATAGAAGCGTACCATTGCACGTTCATGCAGAAGTTCCGTGGAGCTTGCTGAATATTTGATGGTATCAAATAGTTGAGGTGGTTCTGCTCCCAATTCTGGTGCGGATAAGGATAACGGCGGTGGGATTCCCATCATGTTATCATCTTCATATTGTAGTGCTCGTGAGGTATCATCTAGAATTATGAAATAGATGTATGTAATTACTGAAAAATGAAATTGTGATCTAATACCTTTAGCCTCTTCCGGGTATAAAACCATCATGAATTCGGTACTTCCGGTTACATTCTCACTGTTATCACGTGACAAAACTTTACGTGGATCTTTATCCTTAACGAATTTATGTGTGTCCTCCTTTTGGACGTAATGACTGGGACTTGGAGATCTATCTTTAGGTGTAGGACTTGCAGAAATTGGACTGGGACTTTCAACGATAGGAAGCGTTTGTTTAACTGGTAGTTGTTGATTGTTTTGTGAATGCTGCATTGGTCGAATTTCAGCGATAACAGGAGGCGGTAAATCCGTACGTTTAATCTTAATGTCTGGGCTTCCATAACTCAATTCCTGCATTATATTTTCCCGGTCAAAAATCGCCTTGTTTAGGGCACTTTCCTTGCGAACAGGCTTTGGCGAAAATTCGGGTGTCTTTGGCGGACTTGAAAATTTAAACCTAGCAGGTCTCGGAGGTGATCCAATATTATACTCATCATCTTCACCACTTCTCGATGAAGACTGAGATCTTGGTTTCTTCCTTTTAGTAGCAATCGGTATTGATTCATCGATAATATCCTTGGATTGGCTTCTACTTCTGCTATCAGAGGGTTGCAATATTCCTCGTTTTGGATCCGGAATGAAAACCAATTCAGTTTCTTCGCTGGGCTCACTTACACCAAACGGACTTTCGGCTTTTATTCTGAACTTATACTCACTTCCCTCTATCAGATCGCCCAATATTGTCGTCAACTGCTTCGTTGTTGCTGCCTTCAGCCAGACATCCCAACCCAACCGATAATATTCGACAATATAGTTTCCAATTTTGCAACCTCCATCATCTCGTGGAGTATTCCATGAGAGGGTGACCGACCGACCGAGGGACATTACAACTTTTGCGCTTCCTGGAGGTGAGGGTTTATCGGTTACAGTGACCAAAAATGAGGCAACATCAGCACCAACTTTGTTCACAGCTCTGATTTGGTACTCGCCTCGATCAGTGCGCATCGCTTCATTGATGCGCAAAGTCGATGAATTACTGTCATTTTCGATTTCGTATCGTTCGCATTCGTTTATCGATTCGCCATTATGCGACCAGAAAATCAACGGTCTTGGTAGTCCAGCCACGGAGACTTTCAAGCGTAACAACTCCCCGATTTCAAACAACAAACCATCTTCGTACTGACGAGGTAATCGTATACTTGGTGGGGCTTCAATTGTGAGACGTGCTCTGGTCGAGACATGACCCACTTTATTCGTGGCGGTGCATTTGATTTCGCCTTCATCGGAGAGTGCACACTGATGAATGGTCAAAATGCTACGATCCTGTTCGGTGAGGATTCGCGTCCGTCTGCTGCTGAATATTTCGAAACCATCCTTGAACCAGCAAAGCTTGGGAGCGGGTTGGCCGTTATAATAAACAACAAATTCAACTTTTTCGTTCTCCAATGCAACCGTGTCTTGCAGGTCTTTGGTGAAGACTGGGGCACTAATGGTGAGCGTGCGTTGATGCGTTAATGTGAGCGGTTCTGAGAGTTCGCTCGCATCGGAGAGTCCAACGATATTTTCGGCGAAGACGCGGAACTGATACCGCCATCCTTGCTCCAAGTTACTTATGGTTAATTCACAGTCGTGGACTTTGTACGGGGAGGCTTTCGTCCAGTTGGGTGAACCGGTTCGTCGTTGCTCAACCACGTATCCTGTAAGTTGGACACCGCCGTTTCGTGGCGGAGGGTCCCAACGAATGGTTAACACGTCATTATTTCCGTTCTTCACCGCTGAAAGGTATGGCTTGCCTGGTGGGTCCGGACGTTCTGCAAATGCAAAAATGTAGACCATGTCTGAATCAAGCTGAAAGATTGCATTCTGCGGAGCGTGATGGGAAGAATGGAATTCGTTGCTTTTGGAAAAATCACAAAACACCGTACAGAAATAACCAAACGAGCGGTTTAGCCAAGCGAAGTTAAATCGAATGTGCGCGTGCTCACAGTGATCAGTCTAATAATACGAGATATAGAACACGCTATGGAGATTGGGCTTCTTCCGGTGCGTTGATATTGTTATTCAAGCGTATTAATTAGTAGCCAATCACGCAATTGTACGTACCTGCCCCTTTCAATTGCAAATATTTCTTATTCCTTTCACGAGAATGGGGCTTTCCAGGCGAGTTCCCCATCTCGCACCAGACGACATTAACTCAGACCGTCCATCCCAGTTTGTACTAAATTTAGCTGGTGAGTGAGAGTCTCTGCCCAGCAAACAGGCGGCAGGAGTATTTTGCTTTCAGAAACGCATGGTTAGGCACCGCTGAGAGGTGTCAAAGGCGATGTGAACTATATCTTTGAATCCCGTGCCTGCACGCTGCCGCCATCCATGAAAAATTTGAAAATATTTGAAATAAATTTCCCGGTCTAGCAAGAACTCTTTTAAATAACTGCATTAGTTTAGTTGGGGAGCGTGGAATAATGCGGGTACGTTAATTAATGTAAGTTAATACTTTTGTTAAATACCTAGATTATTCAACAACAATATTAAAGTTATTATTGAAATTTTATAATGTGGGCTAGTTGACTTATACATTGAAATCTTGTTATATATACATATTTGAATAAATAAAGGATTATATAAGGATAGCATATGTTGATATCAATCAAACATTACAATAATAACATTAATCTGTAATAATTTCAGCCACTAAAATCTATTTTTGATTGCAAATTACAAGGTAATCAAAAAGAATCCTTTCTTCTTTAGCAGAATTGACTGAACATCTGCCAATTAGACTGGGTTCATAATATTTTACTTTATCCTCTTTTGATAAATAAGTATTAATTTTGAACTTCTTCGAAAAACACCTTGTTGAATTACCCAATTTTATTTCACTAATGGTATTATTCAAATTTTCGATGTTGTGAGAGAGTTTCCTGAAAACCTCAATATTTTTATTTATATGAATGGACACTGCTTTTCGTAATCATCTTGCCGATTGTGAAAAAAGAGTTGCGAAAAACGTGTGAATATATCGAATGTATTTTTTGAAATCATAGCAATTAATAAAAAAAATTGGATTATTTTCTCTATGAAAAGTTTTAATTATCTGTATTCGGCGTTATGTAAGGCCGATCATGTTACAAATTAATAATGCTATTAATTTGGATTCATCTATTTCGTTCCAGTAAATTTCATGTTTAAGATGTAATCTGAAAAATGTCGATAAAATTATGAACACTCTCGAGTCAGACATTCATGAAAGCACTGTTCCTATTGACCACGAGCTTTTACCATTTGGAACCATTGGAAAAAAAACTGCATACCAAAAAAGGTCGTGTTCAACGATTTAATGCAGGAAAAACTTATTAAATTCAAAATTTACATCTGCGAATTACTGCTGAATTGCCACAAAATCCATCCAGTTTTTAAAAAAAATTGGTGACTGAAGATTAAAATTAAATTATTTGAATTAAATTTTCTAATGTGCTAAGAGAAGAAGAGAAGGAGTTAACTTTCCGTAACTTTCCTGAACTCTTAATCCAAAGTAAGTCAGCAACCTTTGGTAGGTTATAGTTGAAAAATATAATCACACGATAGAAGTGAAAACGTCAACAGGGGTGTTTATACGAAATACCATTTGTTTTTATAATTACCACACAAAAACAGATTGTTTAAATGATAGCTTAAATTATGCCCTTTAAAAAGCTTTTTGAATCATCAAAATCGGTCAAATAGTTCTCGAGTTAAATGAAAAAAGCATTTCTTATGGGGATTAGATGTTGGGAAAAATGCATGTTGGACCAGATGTTATTTATTCTTTCCATTATATTCGACCCTCATGCAGTGCGCTGCGGTTGCATTCCTCGCATTCCGATCCCATTGTTCGTTGTTTACTTTGCAACTGTTTACTTGTTACTGTATCAATATTCTATTCAACGCCGCATTCCTTCGTTAAAGGGTTAAACCAATTATTACTCAACTCTTTTTTTGTGGAATGGGGAAATCAAGTTCATTTGAA
>JARJDZ010006542.1:0-60881 GCA_030264555.1 Aleochara sp. GC000083
ATGCTTTCAAATTTTCAGGGATTGTTTATTATATACTCCTGGACGCATTTATCACATGGACAATATCGGGAGTCAATTTGTTTATAAATTATAATTGTTTATAAATGATAATTGATTTATCTTATTTTGAATGCGATTTTCTCGCAAACGGCTCGACCGATTTCCACCAAATTTGGAATATAAATAAATAACACTAAGATGTTTAACGTAGTGTGGGTGGAGGAGTTGTGAAACGACCGGGGGTGGCACTTTACTATGAAAAAATGAAACAATCGGTTTGTGATAACTAAAATATGAAATGTGAAAGTTTGCAACTTTTTGAGTTGCTCTTTCAAAAGTTTTTTGGACAACTAATAGTTACCAATTTGCTTCTAAAATCTTGTGCCATTTTCTTTAACATTCTGAAACCCAAACCCAAGGACTCTCAGTTCCACATGGGGCAATTCCACCCCCAAATATTGTTGAACCCTTTTAAAATATTTAAACCATAAAGCCCGATGTTGTTCAACCAGTAGACGAAATGAGATGCAAAAGTTCATCCGAGGAGCGCGCGAGTCGATCGTTAGTTTCCTAAACGCTCCGGTGCGTTCGGCCTGACCCGGTTCCAGTTAATTTTCCAGCGCCCAAAAAGGGGCCAACTTTTTTGTTCCTCATCAATCCATCGAGTCATCCATCGGCCGGCCGGCGCACCGACGGCGGAGCGCTCTCTATCTATTTAAATGTAAATTTTATAAGACCCCATCGCTTGTCTGTGTGTTTCTTCATTGCCAAAGTTTCTCTCCTTTGTCCCCACCCCCCATTTGCCCCCAAACATCGTCCTTCGAGTGCTCCCGTTTGTTGTTTCCCTTTTTTCCTGAAAAGCTCCCCTCTTCATGCTTTCCTTCGGCTGCAATCATTTTTACTACCTTCTTCACTCTTGGTTTCGCGTTCATTTTCATTTCGTCGATCGGAGGTTTGGGGGTGGGCGGCTGTTTGCGCAACGTACACCTCCCCGGGCGCCTTAAGTGTTTTAAATAAACTCGAACGCGATGTTATTTGAGGTGCGACCGGATGTGGTCGATTGGCACGATGGGCGCCATCGAATTTTCGCATTCGTTTGGGAAGAAAGATTGCCAATCAATATGCAAAATTCAACGAGAATATTATATATTCGCGTTTGGGAGCGTGCATGCGTCCTGCATGTGCGCTCAGGAGGAGGAGATTCAATCGAGGAATATTACAAGTACGAAGCTGACTGAGTGTGAGCGGAAAAAATTCGCGAATGCGAATCGAACAATCGAAGCATGTGCGCGCTATTTCGCGTTTTGTGTGGCAGAAGGGCGCCGTAATCAAAGCACTGACGCAAAAGTCGTTTGTTACGGCTCCATCATTCAATGTTCGCCAGCGATTTTGCAAAAACTGGAGAAGTTCTAATCAGGCATCGCATCGACTGGAAATTGATATGGGACTAATTAATTTCATTTAGCTGCATGGATTTTTCATGAATGATGATTTATATCGTGTCGAATGTAATGAAAGCGCCCCGCGCGCTTGGCGGCGGCGGCGGCGGTGGGAAGCGGCATGGGGGTGGCATGGGGGTGGCAAACAACGCGCGCAAGTATTTGGAAAATGCGCGCCCGACGGGCGGGAAAAACGACGGGCGGCCGATCGCAACCGGCGAGAACAACATCATAAAAAGCTTTTTAATTAATTACCCACCAGGCCCGGCCCGGTAGTTCGTTTGCGATGTTTCGCTTACGGCTGCTTTTATTAGCCCATTTTCTTTGTTCGGCCTTTTCTTATTGCGTTATTTCGAATAAATTTCGAATGTTTTCTTTTTCATCATAGAAGCGGGCCCGCTGCCCGCGACGGTGGTGGCGGCGGCGGCCGGAACGCCCGCGGCTCATAAACGCCTCATAATTGTCTCGTTTAATTTAATTTAATTACATATTGCAGCTGCTAGACAATGGTGCACGCCGGCAATATTAATTAGGACGTTCGGATGCGATGATGGCTCGTGTGTCATGCAAAAGATTCGTTGGTATCGCTGATGGGGGCGGCAATTTTTCTACCGTCATGCAATCGAAAAATCATTTTCCATGTACTATCAAAAACATTATATGATGGAAACAAAATTATTCTGCCAGTTTCGTTTCTCAGGATATCGAAAGATTATTAAGGGTTGATATCAAAAATTGATCATCCAGGATAAGCAGTATTTGTTCATTAACGACCTTTTACACCCTTTATGCATATTTTTTGCACGGTTGTTTCTGAAATTTAAGCCAATACAAAACTACAATACAAATTTCCGAATTTCCTAAAATGATGTTATTTATCTTGACCAATATCAAATTTTATTTAATGGCAATTTATTTACAAAAATTCACAAAAAATTGTTTCTTAAAAATGAACAGGGCAACGTATATTAAAATGTTTGCAAAAAGTACTTATGTGTTTTTAAAATTTTAACACAATTCTCGTTTTTTTTCGACCCAGAAAATTCAATTGCCAAATTTTCGTACATTGGACAATGCAATTTTTATTTTTGGTGCACACCTGACAAAAATGATTGTTCATGATATTTTGTTCCACACTTTTGTTCTGGGATAACATTTATTCCAAAAATTCTATCCAGGAATGCTTAAATTTCATTATGCAATATTGGTCACAACTAAAACCTAGACAAATCATGATTGGGGAAGTTGGTTCTTTGATTAGAAATGCAAATTCTGAGTGAATAGAAAATATAACTTTGTTGAATTCGCACAAGGATATTTTTTTATCTAAGAATATTTTTTTTTCTATTCGTACAAAAAATTTTAATTCTACTGTTCAACAACTACATAAAACAACAAACTGAAAACTTTTCTAGAAGAGAGTGTCATTTTTGAAACAAAACCCTGATCATTCGGAATTAATTTTACAGATCATAGAAAATTTCCCCCTCATTTCCGGTAAATATTCCACCCTTGAGTCTCGAAGAAGTTTCAACGAGTTTCCGGCGTTTGAGCGCAACATACTCAAACACTCAGTCAACATTGAATTCATTCTGGCGCAGCCAGCCCGAAAACGGGGTGCAATTGCAGCGCAACACAAACGAGCCCCATCGATAATACGTCTTCCTCTAGCGCCGTGGCAGGATATACATTAACTACCCACCAGCGCTGGAGCTCCAGGAGTTCGGGGCTGATGCGGGCGGCGCTGAAGATGCCCGCCGCCGACGCCGAGCAAATGGGGGATCGAAATCGGAGGTGGTTTAAGCCCGGCTGCTTAGCAATCGCGACGAATGGCGACGCTCCGAAATTGCAACCGAGATGGATTTATGCCTGCATCGTCCCCATCTGCTGTGGGGATGAAGCTCTGCACTTCGCATGAAGTTCATTCTGGGGGATGATTCGTTGATTGGGCTGGAGTAACGTCCACATGACCGTATGTGTAATTATTGGTGGTGGCCCATCATTAATTAGTATTGTAGCGCGCGGTGTGAAGAGGTCAACAGATGGGGACGAATGCCCTCAGTGGACGATTGGGGTGGCACGTCTTAATTTTAATTAAATTGCATCGCTTCGGAGGCGTTTCGCATCGGGGATGGTTGTACGTGCGGATGCATGCAACAATGCGAGCGGTCGAGTGCTGACCTTTCCGGCGGCGGTGGCGATTTATACGCGGGGAAGCAACCGAATGGGGTGGTTTTTATGCGTCCAATCAGGCTGCATGGTGCATAAACATTCGCGAGGAGCGCACGGAGGGCCAAATGAGGTCGAAAACTCTCAGCAGCGCGTCGCAAAAAGGCAAGCGCATTAAAAAGTCGCCGTGGTGCAAAAACAGAAACAATAACGACGGCCGGCGAGGGATGGGGGCGGCTTCGAGTGGATTATTCGGAAGCGCGCGGCTGCCGCCGTCCTCTTTGCGCATATATGCGGTTAACGTTCACCCACCCCCAGCAGCACCGTTACGCAGCAATATCCTTTTGTAATACTTTTTCCACATCTGATTCCGTTTCGGCGGCGGCGGCGGTGGCGGCGGCGCTGGTGGTGGTGGCGTTCGGCGCCCGATCCGCTCCGGCATCCGGTTGCTGTACATTTGAGTGCATCCTGTTGGCATCGGCGCGCGCGCGCCCTCCATCCGCTCCAATTTTCTTTTAATTTCGTCTCGTGCCGGAGTGGTTTCGCTTTTTTCGAAGACGCATGCGGCCGCCGCCCCCGAACATTACACAGCTCGGCGGCGTTTCGGCCGGCGCTCATCGCTGCGCCTTTACGACGACGCTTCATTCCGAATGATGCGGCGGCGAGCGCCTCCGCGCGTTTTTATCCGTTTGCGAATCGATTAAAGCCCTGCTGGGGGTGCATCTCGTGTACCGACGATTTGTACGCGGCGCGTATTTCGGCGGGCGGCTCGGATGCGCTTTCGTCGTTTCGCGGCGGAACGGATGCGGCGGGGGCGGCGGCGCTGATGTGGGCGAACGGGAGCGCAGGATGGGCGAAATGTGTGCATCGCATGTGGAGAGTCCATTTCCCATTTCCGCGCTTCCGCTCCCAAACAAATCGCAACAAATTCATTGCTGCTGCCGCTGCTCCACGCCGGCTGCCGCCTCCGCCGCCGCCGTCGCCGCTTCTTTTACCACTTAGGGCGCACTGTTTCGAACTCCTTCGGATGCCCACCAATGTACGACTACTCCCAGATGAATTTGTCCAGAACTTCTTCATTCCGGCGCGCATTTCGGGGACGCGCGCCCCGAACGGACGTCTCTATGTGCGCGCCGGAGATAAAAACAAATTGCGTTTGCGGAAACGAACTTGTAGTGCATCCGAAAAACGAAATCCCTCCTGCGAGCGGGCGCAAGCGGACACGGAAACATATCGCATTTCACGTTAATCGTGCATGTTGCGCTGCATCCGAGCAAATGGTAAATAATAAATTGATATCATGGGCCGCCCCCGCGACGCGGGGTGCGCGCAAGAGGTGGCCGCGGTGCGCGCCCCATTGCGCCATTGTTTTTCTTCGGTTGACAACTTAATATCGTGATTAATGCATCGCCGAAGCATCGCCGGCGCGTTTTAATTTCGAATTGCTCTCTTTCGGCCGTCGGTCGGCCCATTCATAATTTATTTGCGCTCATATTGGCCACCCCTCGGCGCGCCGCCCGCCAGCTTCATTCCATAAATATCATTTCATCTCGCACTTGATTCGCGCTGTACGTCCGTGTGCCAACCGCCAAACCATCCGTACTTTATTTCAATTCTCTTCCACCACCGAACGCACCCGCAACATCCATCTATGGAATCGGGAACATGAAGTTGATAGCTTAATTCTCTTTTTCTTAATGTTTTTGCCCTTTCTTTTTCTGGCTCGTTGTATGACCATAGGTCATAATTTTCGGGGCTTCCGGTTTCAGGTTGACTGACTCATGGATCCAACAAAAAAATTTGCCAATTATCTAGTTTCTTTGGGGGTGGAATTCTGCATCTTTTGCAATGTAACCAACTTTGACCAAGTTTCATTTATAAGTAATATTTGCCCGAAATTCAAGATAGAAAATTTAGTTGCCAGAGGGCTGCAAATCAAATGCTACAAAAAATTGAGCGATTTTAGTCGCCCACGAAATTGGATCAACTCATTCGATGATCCTGCAAAACTTTTTGCATGGGACCTTTCCCATTTGGGGTATCTTGTTCTGTTCATTGATCGTATCTAGTTACTGGCCCCAAAGACAGCATCTTAGAATGATACAAGCACTGATTGTAAGCTAGCCACCAAAAATATTTGACTTTGGTTGCAAATTTTTAACTAATTGAACCCCATTTTGCAAGTTCGAGTATTTCTAAGTCCCATACAGTTTCGGGACCATGACCAATGTTAATTATTCGTCAAAATATAGTAAATGCCGTTTGAATTATCGAAATCGGTCCATCAGTTTCGCAGATATGGAAATTTTTGAAAATATCAATTTTCACTACCAACTTTTCTGTGCAATTTTTTCTTCGTAGGCAATTTCTGCACTCCCCATTGCCAAAAGGGCATGAACCCATAGATTTTTGGAAAGTGCTCATCAAGACCTATAATTTGGTTCACACTTTAGTTTAATTGGTCCAACCGTTTAAAAGTTTGCACAGTTAAAAAGCGAACATTTAGCATAATTATGACCTCATTTTTGAAATTCGGGTGTTTTTGAATCCCGCAGAGATTCGGCACCATGACCAATATTATTTTTTGTTACAATATGGTAAATATTCTTTCAATTAGCCAAATTGGCCCATTAGTTAATTTCGGAGATATGAACTCGAGCGATTTTAAAAATTTCATAACTGTTTTTTCGTCTCGAACTTTTTTTTGCAATTTTTTCTTCGAACGCGATTTCTGATCTTCCCATGCCCAAAAGGGCATGAACCCATACATTTTTGGAAAGTGCTCATCAAGACCTACAATTTGATTGTAATTTTTGATATAATTGATTTAATCGTTTAAAAGTTATACGCAGTTAAATGAGCGAAAATTTGCATTTCTGGGTGATGAAGTTTTCACTTTACATTCCATGTTTTTTTTTTTTCAATATTAGTTTATAAACCTACGGTTAGGAAATTAAAGAAAACTCATGGGTCCTAGAATTCTCAACCTTTTTGTCATCATAACCCTCTTTGAAAAAAATCCTTCAATAAACCACGAAATTTCGATGAATAGGAATTTTTTGGCTTCCAAAATACCACACGAATTCTCTCTACGTTTTTCGACGATAGGCAAACTTTTAAGGACTCTTCCTGGACTCTCCATCATGAATCCCAGTATTTGCTGATGACTCCACAAAAGACTGATATTAAATCAGCACTTTTAGAACTTTTTGTGAACATTCCAAATTGGCAACTGAAAAAATAATCGCCTTATCAATAAACGAATGTGTGGTCGCCAATCCAGCCAACAATCCCAAACGCTATCATTTAATCATAGACGAACCACGAATTTTGCGAGCATTTGGATGCAGCCCGCAACATCGAATGATACGAAATGACACGTTGTGCAAAATTATTTGCCAAGCAGCAGCTATTAACACGAATATAACATATTTTGCGCAGGCATAAATAATGGGCCCGAATGGGCGCTCCGAAAACAATATGCTGTAGATAAAAATCGACGAGCGGTGGTGTGACGTTATTCGCTAATCAATAGTTTTGATAAAACAGAGCGCCCCCCAAAATCCATCCGCATCGAGGCTGAGGCGGCGGCGCAGGCCCCCGTGCACCGATATTATGTGCAGCGCATAAATCTCATATATAAAATTTATTTATGTATTTATGGCGCGCGATCGTAAAAAAGCGACAACGTAGTTGACGATTTCGGCTGCGACGCTTCGGGATAGCCGCCGCCGCCGCCGCCGCCGCCGCCGGGAGACGGTTGCTTTCCAGGAGGACGCCTGACGCGACTGAGCCTCGTCATAAATACATCCCGCACACACACCCACACACGTCGCATTCGTTCGCTTTTTCCGCCGTCGGGGGCGGCCGAAATGTGCGCGATTTGTGCGTGTGTGTGCGCACCCCATGGATATGGATATGGATATGATGGTCGGCGGATGGGTCGGAATGGATATTCGATATCCATCCGGACCCCTGGGCGAGGGGGCCTGGCTCTCGAACGTCTGCCCGTCATTGTCGCCCAGCCGCCCCCGCGGCCGCCCGTCGCAGGCGACGCACGACCGCCGACACTCGCGGAGCCGTCCCCGGGAGGCGGACGGACAGACGGGCGGCATTAAATCCGAAAAAAATCGCCACTATATTGTTTTACGACATCGATAATATGTTTTTGCTCGTATTTGCCAGCATTTATTTCATAATTTCATAAATCTCGCGCGCCCTCCTCGAGCCGCGTTTTTCATGCGATATAAATTGCTTATTTAGCGTCTTTCTTTCGGACCGTAAACGGATATAGCGCCCCTCCGGTCGACCGCGCCCCCGCGCACTTGCGTTTTAAATTTCGCGACGACAACGTCGACCACCACCGCCGCCCCCGATGTCGCAATTCGCTGCTCGTTTTATCGCCGCGCAAATTGCGCCGAAGTGCACACTCGCAATTAGCGCGCGCAGTTTATAATGCGCTCTAATAACGCGAGAACAGGTGTCAGCATATTTAAAAATTTTATATCTGCGCCGTTTCCAGCCAATTCTAAGACTCAACAAGTGCTTTTAATATGCTCGCCGCGCTAAGTAATTGTTGCATTAATTAAGCGAAAAGCAAAAATAAAGCAGATGATCTGCGCGCACGATGCCATCCATGTACTCAAACATTTCACTCGCCAATTGCTTTCAAAGGTTGCAATTAATTAACGCATACATCGTCCGAAGTAACATCCAATTGAAATCATTGACTATGATCAAATATCACTACCAAGTGAATTGAACTTGAACGGTGCAATTGTTTACAGCTCGCAACGAGGACATAAAAAATCCATTTTCAAAATTCAAAACAACCAGCTACCTGCTTTCAATCGTATAAACATTTTAAACGAAAAGTAAATATTTAAAAAACTAAAAGGAAAAAACGATTTTCAATTGATCGAAATGGAATGGAAATGGTCGAAAATTAAAATATAGAATTAAAGAATTCTTGCGAAAAAATATCATGTATTTGAATAGATTTTCCAATATTTTAATACACAAAAACAAAATTGTCAATTACAAAAAGAATTTGAAATGATTGTTATAGACATTTTAACCGAATAAAAAAAACTTCACTAAAAGTATCATAAATTATTTGTTTTTTATAAATATAATTAAATTATTATGGAAAATATTAATTCTATAATCATTTTTATTACTCTAAAGTACTTGAAAACAACATTCTAACGAGTAATTAAATATTATTTCATCAATCCAATAATTTAGTTGCAATATTTTTTCTAATATTTTTCTTAACATGAATATATTCCTAATCACGCTCTCATCAAATAATTGAAATGAACATTGCGATTTAAACTTTGAAAGCTTATCATAAACATTAATATTGTATTGTTAAGTTTCAATAATCATTATAGCATTCTTAAGAAAAATATTATCAGAAACAACTTTTCAAAGTTTGCGGGAATTGGGATTTGGAAATTCCTAATAAGAAATTGTAAAAATTAAGCAAAGAAACGCCAGCGTTTAAAAAGGGCTTATATGAAACCATTTATTATTTATAAGACAATTTAATGTATTGCAAAATTGATAAATGTAATCTCAATTGTTACATTGCTTTTAATTGTATACTTTGACTTGTTTACTCAAACGCTACTTGAAGTACTGACCATGTATATTGAGAAATTCTTTCTTAATCGTCCACAGATTGATAATAAATAACATATTCGCGTGTAAACAACATTTTCAACTTCAAAGAATCAAAAACAAAATTGCAAAATATTAAATTGAATTTCTGGCATGCTAGCGCCACCTATCGGCAAGTCGTAAAAGATTGTAACACTCGGAGAAATAAATAATACATTAAAAACTAAATTTAAATTGATAAAAATATTAATTTATTGTCTATTATATAATGTATCATATTTATTTATATGTATACATAGTTTTTATGGCTTATAAACAAAAATTGAAAATGCAAGAAAATTTGATGTTCAGTATTGTGGCGGCCTCTGCAGTCGAAAACCGACACTACAAAAACCAACAATTTTAGTTACAACAAATGCAAGTTTTTTCTCATTTATTTACATTTGGATGAAATTATATAAATAAATAAAGCAATGTTGCAATAATTGGTGTAAGAAGAGCAGCTGATTGTGCATTCGGCAAAGAACGACAAATGGAAATGAGCAGCAGCACCTCTTCTGCTGGCGGCTGATGTCACAGGTAAAGGTGTGTACGCCGTGTGCGCGTTCGGCATTTCGTGCGGTTGGTTGTGAATTGTGCAGAAAATGTGGCATTCGGCCGCTGGATTTGACTAGATTTATCAGCCGAGCTGTTTATAAATACGACGACGCAGATAGCTTTGGTGTGCAGCATTCGCAGTGATACAAATGCGGTGCCATTCGTGCCTACACAGCCGTATGTATCTCATTCACCGAGCATCCACATTTCAGATTCAGTGTCGGCGAATCGTCGACTAGCCAGTGCGCGCTGCCTGCAGCCTACACTAGATGAATAGGCGTGCGGCAGGTTGGTCGCTACACTCGCCACATTGCACACGCATAACGTGCAGACGACGGAGGACGCGTCCGTAGAAAGGCCGCCACCAACCGCTGCGGGGCCCCGTGCGTACAATTGGGAATCGTGGACGGCGCGACGCGTTCTTGCTGGCTGGGGTGCATCCATGGTACGCGTGTGAAGAGATCCGCGCTGCTGCATCGTCGCATTTCAAGTTCGCCGAGAGAGCACCAGCCGCAGCGCAGCGTCCATAGCGCGTTGCGTGCCGCCCGCTCGTCGGTAGTGTCGCCGTCGTCGTCGTCGGTCGGTGCGCCCGCTTTCAATCCGCCGTCGTCGTCGTTGCTGCTGCTGGCGCGCTGCGAGAGCCCGTGCCCGCCAGTCCGCCGAGCGCCGAGCCTACGTCTTGTTCGTTCGCCGATGTGCCGTGCCGGTTGGGTCAGTGACTCAGCCGCCCGACGTGTAATGGTGAGCGTCTCTTGAGCAGCGAGAGGCCACCAGCTCTGCTCTCCGCGCCGGCCGCCGAGCCAGCACAGCGCCAAAGGTACGCATCGAGCGCGAAGAAGTGCCGTTCGCCGCCCAGCGGGTGTCCGTTTCGTCGAAGAGCTCTGCCACGGATTACACGCGCAGCCAGCGCGACGAGGAAGCGCATCGAAAGGGAGGCGATCCATCCGCAGGCGAAGCCCCAACGCGCAGCGCCGCACACATTCCGCCTTCCTGCCAACAACGAGGTAAACAAACCATTTACGAATTTCGCTCCTGCATATTTCGCCGCCTATACGACCTGCAACAGCACAAAGCACTGCAGCGTGTGTCTCTAGCTTCTGGCGGAAATGTTGCTGTTTTCTGGCGGCTGGTGCACATTCATCTGCCCTTGCAGCCAGCCGTTTGTGCTGGCGGTGGCGCTGGCGACGAGCAGTGCACATGTCCCATGCGATCTCCACCGAAATCCATGAGTAATTTATTGATATTTGAGCAAGCAACAACAAATTGCGACCGTGATTCAGAGCGACCTCTTATGGCGCGCTCCATGTGTTTTGCCCTTGCTAATATTCAACTTGTTTTAGGCATTCGAGAAGCCCTATAAAGGCCGCTGACGACAGACAGCCGACCGGGACATCAACGTCACAATGTTCAAATTCATCAAGCCGAAAGGGCCGCACGTGACGGTCGAAAGACAGAAGCTGCAGAAGGAGTTGTTCTCCTATCGTCGGGTAAGTGCCTGCCGGCGACGACGTCGATGATCGGCTTCGCGGCTGTTCATCGAGCAACATTTCCAATGATGCCTGTCTGTTGAAGCAAAAAATAGCTGCGTTATCGGGCTAGGCTTGATTTATCACGAGCAAACAAAGGGCAACCTAAATGTCGTTATCAGTTATCATCTAAGCACTTACGCGCCCGTTGTACAACACCGAGAGCGCGCAGAGCATCAGGATCAGAAACATTGTTTTGCTGCAATGACTAATCTTCGCAGCGCTGAGTGAAATTGGGAAATTTGACTGATATCATTTTTATCTAATCGCATATTGGGAGCGCACTTTGTTTGAGCTGTGACACCTTTCGCTGATCGACGATAAACAGCGAAAAAAACCTGTCAGCATCGCGCATAATTGATTGCTAAACTAGTCGATTTTGCTTGCAAAAGGGCATCAGCGACCACTCGCAATTAGCGACACTGAATTTAATCCGACGTTATAGATCAGCAACCTATTACGGTGGACAATTGGATATCTAAACGCGGCGATGAATAATCAGCTTTCCGAATGAATAATCGCCGCTCTTTCTCTTCGAGTTTTCAATGTCACGCTTAAAGTGAAAACGCCAACCGCAACGCAACTTGATTTGATTGTCTTCAGCGTCGCTATTTGGCGGCGAATTTAAGTCATTTTCAATATGCGCCTACTTCGCATATGACGCATAAACGACTTCAATCGTGGGAATTAAGTAAGGCCATCAAGCAAGCATTTGCTCTGGGACACAAACGAGCCTGATGTCATCCGAGCTGATCTCCTCTGCCGCGCAGGTCGATTTGATTAATTAATTAATGATTCGCGTGCGGCCGGACGCGTTCGATGATGAATGCGTATGCGGATTGATAAGGCGTCGAATCAAAGACGCTATTATCGCAGAGATAGCGCAAATGAATGGCGGAAATGGAGTGGCGTCGTGGAAAACAAAGCGATAAAACAATGCCGTTCGTTTACGGCCGCGTGGCACATGATCTAACGAATAATTCGTTGTCATGCAGCCGCACGAAAGTCGGGAGGCAGAAAAAAACACAACAAATGATATTGCCGGCTGCTGCTGTTGTTGGAAGCAATCCGCGTTCCAGATCATTGTTGAATGTGTTCGCGGCCGAAATTAAATCGCCTGTCGCGAGAAGAACGCCTAAACGCGGAATGGCAAAAACAGCCATTTCATCTTGGCAGCGCCAATCAACGCGCAACGAACCACACGAATCCGCATCAGCGCCGATACAACTTCATTTTCGATTCCCTACTGCAAAAGACACTTCTTGTAATTGCTTGCTTGACGTTGGAAACTGTTCGACGGAGCTCTCTTTTGCTCCGTCTCGTCTTCGCTTGTGCTTATAGAAATGCCTGCATCAAGCATGTTTGCTCTTCAGAGTCCGTCAGTTCGGACGAAAGCGATTTGTTCATAGTTGAGTGCGTTTCGGACCGTCATGCATGCCGTATATCTTTAATCAATTTTTTTCTCTTCAAGTATTCCACCATTCTTCAAATGCTGGAATCGAATGCTACCAAGCTTCCCTTTCGCCTGCCTCAAAAACTGCTCAACGAAATCTGGAGCGTAATCGCATTTAGCTACAGTCATGCATGGTTATTTTTTTGGGGGGAAAATGTACTCGCAACATTCCAAAATACAATCGATATCCGATGATTCACAACCGCTTTGATACAATACTCCACCAAGTTTGCATAACAATTAGTAATTTTCCTGTTTACGTGCGCACGAAATATGAATACAAATGAATTTCTTGAAATCTTTCGAACGCGCCGCTTCTAAGAGCCTCTCTTCGCCGTCATGAAACTTGTTGGCAACTTTCGTCCGGTTAGGATGCTATAAAATGTAAATGTGTCTATTGTTGCGCGTCGGTTGCATTTCTTTTTGAACAAGATTTCCCGCGTTCTCCCCATCGTTGCGAATATCAGTTTCTCGCGAGCCAAATTGTTTTCATTGCGCATTGACAAGAAACGCGCAAAAAGAACCCAACGGCAGCAGCAGCCTAAGAAAAAGTCTTCATGCCAGCAACATGTGATCATCGAAGCTCCCATGATGTTGCATCTTGCAACAAAATGCGTATTGTGCACCACGCATATGTGCTCTGGCTGACTGCAAGAATGCAATCGAAAATAAAAACGCTACTGGTCTGCATCTGACGATATGATATGCAGCAAGTGCGTACATGCAAACGCTCGTAAATCAAAATCATGTGGTGCTGATGAGAAGAAGTACAGCGCGAAGAAAATGAAATACGGCCCCACATCTACAGACATGATATGTTCTGGGCAACAAGTTGCAATTCGCCACGTTCGAATCGAATGTTTGGCTAAATGCTCCTAATAACAGGGACACGCGCGCGCGGCTCGTTATGACATAATATTTTGATGATGTGTCGGAATTCAAAACATTCATAGCGGGTTCAATTGGAAGTCAATTACTCCAACCATGGATATTAAATGCCCATTCCGGGGCGCTCGCGCTCGATGGGCATTGATTGCCAGCCAATAAAGCACCGGCGATGCATGACAGCCATCCGCGGCGCACAAACAACCACGAGTTTGTTTCGGCGATGGAAAATTTGCCACCTAATTTGTTCGCACTTCGGCGTGCGCGTAATTAATTGCCAAACGAACGCGGCCGTTCGGATTTTATTGCAGCGTGCACACGCATATACAGCCAGCGCTCTAATTGACCCGCGCAATCGAATTGCGTTGCATGTAATGAACGAACGCTAAACATTTCGTCCGGTTGCAGCCCGAAGGTGTTGCATTCCAGGTAGTGCACTCAAATAATTTACAAATTCATTGCCGTTGCTTTAGTGGTGCGCCACGACGATAAGGCGTTTCGATAAGGCGAAAGGCAACAAGCCAGGCGTCCGAAACAAGTGCGTGGGCGTCATTAACTATGTGAACTGCCTTCACGTAGCCAAATACGTCCAGTGGACATGAAATGAATTGAAGAGAAGCCTTCTCTCCGCATTCTATGAGTTTACCATGAATTTCGTCCCGGGCGCCGACAAATTCAAACGAAAAAAGCGCCTAGAATGAAATCACAAAGCAAACAAGAGCGTTTTTTCATCATTTAATTGCCCTATTAAATAAAAACGCGTATCTACTAGTATTCATAATGTTATCTGTGTCATAATTGTTCAAATTAAGTTCCACACCTCGTTTTGTGATTGCTCAATATTGCGCTTGTTTATCAGCAACTAGCATCTTGCTCGCTTTTTACGGCACTTGCTTCAATTACTATTTTTCACATATTCGCGTTTCAAGCATCTTTCGGGCAATTTGTGGGTGCCTGATTTGTTTGTAGAATAAATATTGCGACAATCATATACGATTTTGTGCCTGTGAGCACACATTGCTTGTTATTGATTGTAAGCGGGACCTGGTGATAACGACGCTTGATAGTCTAGATAAGCGCTATTTTCTATGGTGCCGCCCGCCATAATAAATATTGATTATCGATTGCTATATTTCGCCTAAATGATTATGTACTCTCGCTTAATGAATGACTCATTCGATGCTCTCGTTCTTGTAGACCCTCCAACATGGATTTCCGCACAAGCCGACCGCAATGGCCTGGGATCCCACCCTGCGGCTGCTGTGCATCGGCACCGCGACGGGCGCCATCAAGGTGTTCGGCAAGCCGGGCGTCGAGTTCTACGGCCTGCACGCCGACAACGTCGCCGTCACCAAGATCGTCTTCCTGCCGAACGCCGGCAAGGTCGTCTCCTTGTGCGACGACAACTCGCTGCACATGTGGGAGGTGAACAAGAGCTCGCTGGTGCAGGTGCGCAGCCACTCGATGGAGGGCAAGCTGAAGAAGATTAGCGCGCTGTGCGTCGACCACAAGGGCGAGAAGCTGCTGCTCGGCACCGAGGGCGGCAACATCTACATGCTGGACCTGCACGAGTTCACCATGCTGCAGGAGATCATCTACCAGGATGTCGTCATGCAGAAGTACGTTTTATATCGATTATTTCTTGCTCTAGCTAATTGCTGATGTGGTTATTGCAGCGCGTCGCACAAGTTGAATCCAGGTGCAGTGGAGGCCCTCTACGAGCAGCCCGGCCAACCCGACCACCTGCTCATCGCCTACAACCGCGGCCTCATCGTGCTGCTGAACAAGAAGGACGGCTCCACCGTCAAGAAGTTCACGCCGTCGCAGCAGCTGGAGTCGGTGTGCTGGCACGCTGACGGCAAGTCGTTCACCACGTCGCACAACGACGGCAGCTATATGTCGTGGAGCGTCGACGACGAGGAGAACCCGACGACGGGCGCCATCTGCGAGTACGGCCCGTTCGCCTGCAAAGCGATCATGAAGATCGAACGCCACGAGCTGGACGACAAGCCGCTGATCGTCTTCAGCGGCGGGCTACCACGCGCCAACTTCGGCGAGCGCTTCAACGTGTCGGTGCTTAACGACGAGAAGCACGTCGCGTTCGATTTCACCAGCAAAGTCATCGACTTCGTCGTCATCACGTCGGCGGAGGACGCCGATGTGACGGACGAGGAGTCCAACGGTAGCGACGCGGCTGGCGTCCCCGAGGCGTTGATTGTCCTCGCTGAAGAGGAGCTCGTTGCCATCGACCTGCAGTCCGAGGACTGGAAGATGATGAACTTGCCGTACATGGTGCCGCTGCATGCGTCCGCCATCACGTGCAGTCAGTACGTGTCGGGTGTGCCGGAAGACCTGTGGAACCAGCTCAAGGATGCTGGTAAGGCACAGACGAAGGATTTGTATTCGACGAGAGCCTGGCCGATCGATGGCGGAGACTTGTTGTGCTCCAAAGGGGAGCAGTCTCGTCGCGAGCTGCTGCTGACAGGTCATGAAGATGGCACCGTGCGGTTCTGGGATGCTGGTAATGTTGCATTGACACCCGTTTACAAATTCAGTACGGCAGCATTTTTCACCGGCGAAGATATGCACGGTAAATATTCGTAAATCACAACATAGAATGTGATGTCACATAGATTATGTCTTGATCGTATTGCATTTTATCTTTAGATGAGGAATTGAAAAACGAAGACGACGAGGAATGGCCTCCATTTAGGAAGATTGGGGTCTTTGATCCGTATTCGGATGACCCTCGGCTAGCGGTTAAACGCGTCACACTTTGCCCATTATCAGGCACCTTGGTGGTGGCAGGTACGGCTGGCCATGTTGTCATCGCGAAGTTCGACACGGAGAATATGCACGAGGAGATCAACATCACTACCATGAACATCGTCAGCGACCGGGACAGTTTCGTGTGGAAGGGCCACAACGAGCTGGCCCCACGGAGAGGAGAAATTCACCAGAAGCGAGGTTTCCAAGCAACGAGCATTTTACAAATCTATCCACCAGCTGCAATCACCTGCTGCTCGCTGAACGCCGACTGGGGCCTCGTTGCGGCTGGCACAGCCCACGGTCTCGCTCTATACGACTACATAAAGCATAAACCCGTGACGGTGAAATGTACACTAAATCCCAATGGTACGTATATAAAAATCCTGCAAATACGTGGCAAAAACAAGTTCTTTTAGATTTGAACGGCGCTGGTGACGCTCCCATTTCGCGACGCAAGTCATTCAAGAAGTCGTTGCGCGAATCCTTCCGACGTCTGCGCAAGGGCCGCTCTCAGAGGCGCACAAGCAATACGAACACGACGAATACCACTACGACAACGACGACAACATCGCCACCGGTGCGCAAGCTGCCCACCAGCAACGACGAGAACTTCAGTCCACTGGAGGCGAAGCCCATCGAGCGACAGATCGAAGCGAGACCCGTCGACGACGGCATGGGATCAATCGTGCGGTGTTTGTATTTCGCGCGCACCTTCCTAATTAATGGTACGTGTAGCCTATGAATTATCAGCACTGTGCATTCACTCAATATTTACGCAATCAATTTGGGGCGCATTTTGCCCGTGCAGTACAAAGCACAGTGCCAACATTATGGGCCGGTACGAACAACGGCGCCGTGTACGTCTTCACGATGAACGTGCCGTCGCAGTCGAAGCGCACCACCGACGACGTCACCTGCCAGCTGGGCAAGGAGATCCAGCTGAAGCATCGCGCCCCCGTCATTGCCATCGCCGTGCTGGACAGCAACAGCCGGCCGCTTCCCGAGCCGCTCGAGGTCGAGCGCGGCATCTCGCCGCTGCCCGAGCCGACGCAGCCGCATCGTGTCATCATCGCGTCGGAGGAGCAATTCAAAATCTTCACACTGCCCGCGCTGAAGCCGTTCGGCAAGTTCAAACTGACCGCACACGAAGGTGAGCACTTCCTAGTTTTCTACTCTTACTTTCCCTTCAATGGTGGTACATGGTACTTTGCGAACTAGGTGCACGTGTTCGACGCATGTCGTTTGCAACGTTCTCGTGCCGTCTGCCCGACAATCACGATGAGCACACCGAGGTGGACCTGCTGTGCCTGACCAACATCGGCGACTGCTTCGTGCTTACTTTACCTGATCTCAAGCGGCAAATTAACGCGGCAGCTGTACGCAAAGAAGACATCAAGTAAGTTGCGTCCGCGGGAAATGATCCCCAGGTGATTAACTCCGTCATATTGCCGCTCTTTCAGTGGAATTTCGTCGCTGATATTCACGAAGGAAGCGGAAGCGCTCTACCTGCACTCGTCTTCCGAATTGCAGCGGTTGTCGTTGGCGACGAGGCGGGTGACGTCCGCCAGGTGCTACTTGTCACTGCCGGAGGCGCCCAAGGAGGAGGCCGAGGCGGAGAGCGCGTCCGAGCAGGTCGAAGAGGACGAGCCGCCGCTCACGAATGGCAATGCCGATAGTAAGGAAAACAGTGTCGGCGGTGATAAGGTGTGTTAAATCTTCCACTTAATCAAACACGTTCCATCGTGAATTCAATATTATTTTATACATTGGCAACTAGTAACAAGTTCTAACGAGCTATATTCGATTCGGGGATAGTAGAGAGATTATCAGTAAATTAATGAGGGTGACAGGGTAATTTATAGTGGTTCGCATACATTCTTTTTATTAGACTAAAACTAAATAACGTTATGGCTTCGATATGCATATACAATGTACCATGACTAATTAATCGCATTATAGAGGTATTTATATCTTTGCTATTTTCTATACACTGATTGCCTCAACATTGTTTAATGGAATTGATTTGTGTAATATTTAAAACCGCGCAAATGAGAGTATCTCGGGGGGATAATTAATGGGCGACTTCTAATCTAACAACTTAGCCGCAACACTTGCATGTAAGTAGAACACACGACGCATCCAAGCAGATTGCATTCAAGAAACTGTAACGTGTATTGTGCGTTGGTGGAGAAAATGCGCTAATGTTCTCACTGTTATGTAAGCTGTCTGTTACATGTTTGAGATATGCCAGTCCCCATGCCCCCTCAATGTTTCTTATTTTCTCGTCTGATATGAGAATGTCTATGACAACGTTAGCTTCTGCACTCTCGTCCATCCCCGTCTGTGCGTTTGGCGGCCATGCAACTAACTTGGAAATGTTTCTAGATCGAGAACGGCGAGCCGGACACCATCCACAATTCGACAATGAACTCGACGATAACGAGCAGCATTGGCGACATTACGATCGACAGCGTGAAGGATCATCTGAACGCCGCCAGCGACGATCTCAGCGCACGCATCTCCGGCATCACGATCACGAAGACAACGATCATGACGAGCACGCTGAATCAGAGCGGCGAGGTCGCGACGAACACCACCACGACGACGACGACGACGACAGAACATTCCGAAGAGAGTAAGTACGGCCGTGCGACTACCGCTGGCGGCCCTCCTATCATTTAGACTCTTTTTCAATTTGGTTGCTGCATTTTATTTTGCCGACTTTCACGCCAAATAAGCCATGTGCGCAACTCAAGTTTTTTGTCCCTCTATGATTTTTTAATGGATTTTGGTTGGTTGTATTTTTATGATTTGCGCTTCTTTTGTAGTTGAGAATAATGAGACGGACGCACTTGCAAATGAGCCGGGGACTGTCGAGGTTAGACCGTTGTAAATATTTTCTCTGACACATTTTCTAATCGTAGCTGCGCTAACGTTAATCGCACCAACGTTGAGTTCTTCAACGAGACGTAGTCCTAGAGTACCTAGCTATCACTAGGAGATAGAAACATCGTTTATCTGTTTCACTAAAGAAACTAATTATTAATTGCCAGCAACAATTAATGCAAACGGTTTTGTGCCTGCCTATTAAATCTAATATCGATTGTTTATTTCATCTGCGCGGCCAGTTCTCGCAGAATTAAGTAAGCAATTCATATCAGGTAATTAATGCACGAGCAAGTTTCCAGTGGCAGCGTAATACGTGCTTGTTTCGTTTAGTTTGATGCACTTCCAGTAACACAGCTCGCATTCATTCGACTAATCGCACCGAACCTCTCCCATTTCTCTGTTGCAGATTAAACGGGCTCGGAGTCATCCAGAAATTAAGGCACCTTTGGCGCTCGCCGAAGATCTCGAAGCTGAGAGTGGCTAAGCTAGCAGCCACCAACAACACGCATAAAACTAACTGACATTTACTTTCCATTCGACGCACGTGCACGAATTTATGCCGAACGTACAATTCGCAACACTCAACAACCAGCAGCAACACTTGTGACATAGCTATTTTGTAGAAAAAAAGAACTGCATAACGAAGCAACAACATGTGCACATTATGAACAGCACACGACAAATACGATTGCCATATCAATTAACTACTTAACGATAGATTTACACGATAAGGAAGGGAATTCGAATTTATGTTCCGCGACCTGCGTCGCTCGGTCAGAAAGAGAACTTCACGCTTAATTAATCGTCAAACTAATCATGATACTAATCCTACTTCGAATGCAACTATTTAACTATAAGGTGAACAAATTTTTCATTCACGGCGTGAGATGTAAGAATGACTAGGATACTGATCAATTTTTGGGGGCAGCTGATATAGTAATATGAAGTATTTTGATAGCAAACGTTACAAGCAGAGAAGGAATCGCAATTTTTATACGAAATTTTCGTCCTTTCCTTTGATCGCCATTATATAAAAATTATATATATTATATACACACAGATATACAATTAATATTTATATACATTTTATACTTAACAAGAAACTTGATAAATCTTGGCATTTTATATGTATTATAAATATTGCATTGCCACTTTAATACTATGCGGACACGTTGAGGAACAAATCAGTTAATTTATGCACTTTCCAATCCTATGCAGTCACTAAGACGCACTGAACGCTCAAGGCGCGAAGGCCTTTGGCAATGGTGATTGATTTGTAAGCGAGCTGTTCCTTCAGATTGTCATAAACAATCAGGGTGTGTTTTTCTACGTAGGCTTATCCACGAAAATTACTCAACTTCGTGCTGCGAAAGAATCATGATATTGCAAACCGTGAAGAATCATATGCTGTGCTTAATTCTATATTAATATTGATTTTGTAAAACACCCTCTGTTATGTCGATTGTTTGAGATTGATTATTCGACGTTTTAGTTACAAGAGCAACAATGCGCACGTTAAAGATAAATGCGGAAGATGAGTGGAACAGTAACATGTGCTGTAATATGGAATAAAAACACTTGATAATTTTATAATCTGGCGGTGGCGGTTTTTAGTTTCATATATTTTATTGATTGTACTAAGCGACGTCGTTGTCACAGTCCGTTTTGTTCTTTCTACAATTAAATTCGATCACTCTAATAGTAGCCGATGACTTAAAGGATGATTGTAGGAAAATGTGCTAACTAATGATTTTGATACATTGTAATAAGATATGTGAGCTAGTTGGTATGATGAAACTTATGGCCTTATGATATTATCGAAATCGATATGGTATGATAAAGATTAATTACATTGATCGTGTTTTATAACAACTATTCGTTAATTATATTTTACATGAATCAATTTTTATATTATATTATATATAGCATTTTTATCCACGGTTTTTAATTGATCAAATAAAAATTATATTTATACACTAATCAATATCAGAATCCAAAGTGATAAGCATCTCATCAAAATTAATTGGCAAATCATAAGTTGCATTATGCTATTTCAACGTACCTACGCAAGCTGGGTTGCCTACATGTTGCAAAGTTTAATTAGACAAAGCATATTAGTTTACTTGTTGACATAAGTAATAAATTGATTATTTATCGCAATCGCATTACCGTAAATAACTTAATCATGTTAAATGGAGCACTTAAGTGCGATTGTGAATCAAAATTCGTAGAAAGCACTTCGTCTAAGTTCGTGCACGGTCGCATAACAGTGAGCAACTGTCATTAGTAAGCAAGTTGGCGATGGCAAATCAACTTGCGCGGAGAGAAATCCGAACACGAACCTGCAGCACCGCGAGGACGAAGTTGAGCGATTCGCAGCAATCACCTTGCCGTTAATGTTATTCATCCCGTCGTGCACGAAACGTTGGCCACGAGCTCGTGGTCGTCCTGCGACGCATTGCATCTGTGATATCCAATGCATCTGTGAGCGGAGTCGCCCAGCGCCTTTGTGGAAATCAATCGGGAGGCACCGAGAGGAAATCCAAGCAACTGGAAGTGGTCCGGACGCCCCGTGCTGTGTGCATACATGCTTGGTGCGCCTTCGGCTCGATGCGGATACACACGTACCTTCGATAGCTGATTATAATATGGCCGCCTGAGAGTGTTTTGTGTGCGCTTCGTGCATTCGCAGGTCGTCTTTTGTCATCGCTGCTGATCCAAACACTTGGACGATCATTTGCGTTCCTCGCGCCACGAGCAGACGAGCGACGAAATGGAATTGCGCGTCGGAAACAAGTACCGTTTGGGCCGTAAGATCGGCTCCGGTTCCTTCGGCGACATTTACCTAGGTATGTTATTGTTCTTTCCTTTATTTTACCCCCTGCTGGAAGCACATGCCTGTCCTGAAGACACCAAGGTATTCATCTTTCCTCCGTAATTCTCCATGCCTAGTCTACAGAAAGAAATTAGAAGTTCCTATACTTGGAAGTACTTCCTGTTATCCGTTGTAAACAAATCCTGAAGATTCGCTCACGTCCCCAGCTCATGAAAGTCCATGGCCTTTTGCCTTATCTCACAACAAATCGTCCTTTTGTTTCGCTTGGCGTGTGCCTTCATGGCCAACTTTCATATTGTGCATGCTCCATGTCAATGTGTGTATAAACCATGCAAAAAACGCTCACTAATTGTCACCGTCTCCTCCACGTTTCAGGTACAAACATTTCGACCGGCGAAGAAGTTGCCATCAAGCTGGAATGCATTCAGACCAGGCATCCCCAGCTACACATCGAATCCAAGTTCTATCGGATGATGCAGGGAGGAGGTAATGTGCCATGGCTGAGGAGAAATCATCATGCACTCCAATTGCACATGATAGGGCCTCTCATTTGTCACAAACAATGTTTGTGCAAATCAGTCATACCTCATGGAATTGCTCGCAGGCATTGTGTATCAAACATGTCACTTTGATTGAAACTGAATACGAGCGCAATGCGAACGCCGCTTGGCGTTGTTTCTTATTGTTTATGAAATGCGAGCAAGAGCGCGCTGATTGATGCGTTGTTTGGTGTTTGCAGTTGGCATTCCACAAATCAAATGGTGTGGCTCCGAAGGTGACTACAATGTGATGGTGATGGAGCTGCTGGGCCCCTCGCTGGAGGACCTGTTCAACTTCTGCTCGCGCAGCTTCTCGCTGAAGACGGTCCTGCTGCTCGCCGACCAGCTGATCACACGTACTGATTTCATACATTCGCGTAGCTTCATCCACCGGGACATCAAGCCCGACAACTTCCTCATGGGCCTCGGCAAGAAGGGCAACCTGGTGTACATCATCGACTTCGGCCTCGCGAAGAAGTACCGGGACGGGCGGACGCATCAGCATATTCCATATAGAGAAAATAAGAATTTAACCGGTGAGTGAAGACCTCGGCTGCAATTTGTTGCGAATTTTCGGCGTTGCAGGAGCAGGGAGGCGCGCGCCTTTTCGATTTTTCGCTTCCATGCAATATTTGCATGGACATAACAAGGCGGTTGGAGGTTGCTTTATCGAATTCGGAATGGTGTTTTGCCGCGGAGCGATAAGCAATTTTAGTATTCATGCATGCGATTGAGAAATTAGATTAGAAATGCGTCGCAAATAACGCGCTTTTCGCACAAAGCATGCCTCCCGAAAATGCACGCTTGCGAAACGTTGTAGGGCACTGTCTGCATTCAGGCAATTATTAGCGATGCAATTGAATGAATGGCCGCACTTTGATGGCGAGCCTGGAGTGACCTTTAAAGCAGCGATCTTCAAACAACAAAACCCCAATTGGTTTTGTGCAAAAAGGCATCTCGGATAGTAGATCCTTGCGAACTCAATTCGCACTGACGTGCGCGCATTGCATCTGGACGTGACATGCTGTCAGCCACATCAAAGCGAAAAAGAACGCTTCGAAAAGGAAGACACAATGAAAACAAAACCATTTATTCTAGAACATCGTTATTATTTATATCTCTCATAGTCGCGATTGCTGCATGCGCTTGCAACCGCGCGTCGTTCGTCGTTGTCTTTGCCGGCTGGTTTCGCGTTTCGCATTTTTCTTTCTGGGTTACACTTTCGTTTTTCGGCGTGTTCGGTGCATATTTCGGCGGCCGCATTATTATAATTCGAGCATTACGTCTGCATGGCGTATCATTCATCTAGGCTGCGCTCTTCGGCATGGTTTACGACTTGTTGCACGCGATCTACTTTTCTTCACTTTTATTGCTTTAGTTTGTTGCTTGCCACACAGCGTCTCTACATCATTGTGCACATGCATGCGCGCTCGCCGTTTTGCTGTGCGGAATTCAATTGCGTTGATTCTCCTGTAAGGTCTTTCTTCCATTCGGATAGTTAGTTGTGCCGGTTAACTGAGCCATATTTTTGTTGTTGCTTTGATGCGTTTGAAGTTCAGCTTCCGTGAAGCGCGGACCAAGTAGGCCGTAACAGTACGCACACAATTGTGTTTTTGTTCTTCTTGTGCAATTCCGGTATTCACGTTTACTTTTCGTTTTTGAATCCATTCAATATGTCATATCAATATGATACCGACACAATAAATCATCCAAGAGAAGAAAGTAATTGTTATACAAAGCGAAAACTAAATGTAATTTTCAGAACATTATGACATTCAAATTGATTTGTATAACACTGCCATTTTGTCTCATAGCTAAATTACAATTTATATTCAATTTTCAACTTGCTACGAATGCATCTTTTTTCGCGTTATTATTGTACTTATCATATGCAGCGTCAATGTGCTCATACTAATTTCTTTGTTTGATTGTTTTGCAGGCACTGCCCGTTACGCTAGTATTAACACACATTTAGGCATAGAGCAGTCGCGTCGCGACGACCTGGAATCCTTAGGCTACGTACTCATGTATTTCAATCGGGGCTCGCTGCCCTGGCAGGGCCTGAAGGCCGCGACCAAGCGACAAAAGTACGAGCGCATCTCCGAGAAGAAGATGTCGACGCCCATCGAGGATCTGTGCAAAGTAAGTCTTCTTTCTTCTGCTCTGCTCCGCCCGCGGGCCCAGCACCGAGCACGGCGCAATTATCGCATTCCTTCGCGACGATGCGCCGCGTGCGCCGTTCGCACGCCATTGTGTGTGCATCCTCGATGTAATCAACCGTTTGCGTTTTAGGGCTATCCGGCGGAATTCCCCACATACCTAACATATTGCAGACAGTTACGGTTCGAGGAGCGGCCGGATTATAGTTATCTCAGGCAATTGTTCCGAACGCTGTTCCACCGGCAAGGATTCACGTACGACTATGTGTTTGATTGGAATATGCTAAAATTCGGTGAGTGCCACTCGAAATGAGTTCCTCTCTTCCTTGAATCGTTCATTAATTGTGCGTAATTGTCATCGATTGCCACAAAGGACCTTGATGTATCACTACGTGCGTCACGAATTTCCGATTAATTTCAAATCATCGCAATTCCACAAAACGATCGTTATCGAGCGTATCTAATATGCGTTTTTTTAGGTGTCTCACGGAGCGGACATGGGGAAGAAAGCGGCCGCTCAAGTTCGCGACCTTCAGCGCCGCAGACACGAACCAGACGACAGCCTCACGACCGCGTCGATTTAATGCCAAACAATCAGGTGGTAGCCAGTCCATCCGATGACGTGATCACAAGTGGTGAGTCCTTGAAATTGATAGCATTATTACGAGATTGTAGGACGAAGCCAGCTGACTAATTACGCTGTACCGCTTCCAATTGCAGCACCACGATTATACGACAATTACGAACAGCGGCGCTTGTCGATGCGTTTGCGCGCTGTCCAGGCCGCACCAAATGCATCGACATCGGACCTATCAAATTCCAAGCAAGCCAAGTGAGTTGCCATTTCTATTCAGTCTTGCTTTTGTGTTGCCTCCCTCGGGAAGCCTCCAAAAACCGCACACAACGCGCCAATCGTTCACTTCATTTGTTTTCGACTAGTCAACGTCCCATGCGTTGATCGCTAATTATTCGCTAATGGAATGGCATATTCAGTTGCATCCCAGTTTTAGTATCATGACTTTGTTACACTTAATTGCTCGCACGATCTTTTCGTAACTTACGAAGATTTGCTTGTTGTCGGGAAATTGCTCGAACTCGCTTATTGTTGCACTGCATTGCTCTCTCTCGCTGCTCGCAGCGGCACGCACGTATTTATTTATGTTTGCTCGGCTTCCTCACGACTGCACGCCGTTTGATGAGATATAAACTCTCGCAAACTTTTCAATCAGTCACCTCGCATCATTTGCACCGCGAATTCGTTTTTGTGTTTTTGCGCTGAATAGCGTTTGTCGCTGTGTGGGCAAATGGGAAACCTATGTATGATATTTATTTGTTTTGGAAGCGCCTCCGGAGTGGCAATGGCGCCGCCCAGCCAGACGGCGGGTCAGCCAGGCCCGCCTAGACGGGGGAGCACGTCGAAGGAGACGCCGGCCCGACTCAAAAAGTAGTGAGATTTGTTCGAACTGAAATGACTAATTTATAAACGAAAAAACAATGACGGAGGAGCGATTCATGAGAAAGAGGAACGAACACGGCCACACCGCAACATCCACAATACACACCACACGCGCCAAGAGGACGACGACGACAAATAACGGAATCGCACACACACCTCGCTCGCCACTTCCGGAAGCCCAACACTTTCGACGGTTGCTTCCACGCAAGGATCCTCATACGTACATCATCAATAACGTAGACTTCATCGAATTGTCGCTGCACTTGCGACAAGCATACGTACATCATCATCACTTCTGAGCAATGTACAACCAGTACCAGAAAATGCTTCCAACTTGGAGTGATGTTCTGGGACGTACGAAAATTGTCACCTGGCAAATTATATTTATATGCGCACACAGGCATATGATACCAAACCGCTGTGAGGGCAAATCTGTAAACGGAACCTGGCAAATCAATGAGATATTCAGAGAGTGAGAGAGAGAATTAGAAGCGATTTTCAAATTGAATTAGAGGAATTGAGATTATTGGTAGACGTACAGAGATATTGCGCTGAGGTGTGCGGAAAATGTACGGACAAGATTCGCCAGTTCGTTTGCTGTCTTCTTGATTGATAGCCAAAAAAAAACAGTTTGCACATAGTTACGTTCAAGACATCGAATATTGTAATGGATGTGTGAATGGTGGACATTGTCCGAAGATATACCGAAAGCAAGCGTGCTTTTTCGTTCAGGAACCATTTACTTGACTTTGAGTAATAAGTTCGAGAACTTCTTAGTGATAAAACAATGTTAATTTTATACGTCAAGTTATTGAATCTTTTACGCGTACAGCGTTTAAGGAGTCGACTGCAAGTATGCGAATTTTCGCGCACATTCAACTTGGCATTCTTTCCGTTCGGTGTTCAACGCTTCGTTTTTACGTTACTTCATTTTCGCTTGCAATTTAACGAAACAGATGCGCACACAGTTTTCAACTTAATTTACGTCGAAATAGCGCTGATTGAAGATGGCTGCTTGGCGACAGAGAAATTCGTGATTTAAATATTGGAGGGACAACGCGCTCTCAGCGTGAAACGATCGTAGCAACTACGATTACATAGAGTAACACAATGTTTTAGTTGATTATTCGTCGAACTATAATTAACTGATGAGAGAATTAGAAATTACGCTACTTAGCTATGATACATAATGTCACACTATTGCTCTCCGAAATACGTTTATTTTTTAATAACTTACACGACTTAACTGTTCTCGGTGTTCATACAAATTGCTTTTAATTTATTCTCAACGTGCATAGGTTCCTAAAAACGATTCGAAACGAAGAACAAAGCAACTTAGTACAGTGCTGCAGATAAGATTGAGACGAGGAGCGATCGAATGCGTTTCGATAGATATCATGTATTTAATTAGTAATACTAAATAAAAGTAACACGACTGATCAACAAAATTTTATGTGAACTGAACGCTTTGGTTCTAAGGCCAATGATTCTTTTGTACAATACTGCTATTTAGCTTTCTTCTTAGTTTAAGTATGAGCATTTCAATCGGTTCGAATGTGGTTCAGATCGAAAGACTTAATGCGCCTCACCAGACCACACTCGCTCGGCGTGCGCTAAGACCTTTTCGAATGGTGATACGAATGTAACGCAGGAGCTCTTGGATGCAATTTAGTTATTACATAGCTATCGTTTATGTATATATAGTGTATAATGTATTATTAGACAAGCGCCATGCCGTTTTTGAGTGGAATTCGTATGGCGGACGAATTGCAATTGTGCAGAACATCAAATCAAAAATGCGTTTCTTGTTAAATCATGCGTACAATAGTGGGCAGCCAGTGCTCATGCCAAATGCGAACTCATTCATTTTTATTCGCGCCCAGTGTGTAATCTAGGGGGAAAAAACTGAATTACTACTCAATTTGCTATGAGTTGATACAACTAGCTATTCAATCATATAATTTTATTCTAAGTGCAATCCGATCATTTCGTTTAAGTTAATTACTACTAAGTGGACTAAATAATTGAGTTGGAGCAAACAAGCAGACACACCCAACGAATTACTGTTGCATAGGATAACTACTAATCGGAGTGTTTATACGATTTCATAGCGACTTACGCTGCGAAGAGAGTGAATATCAATTACTAACGAATTCTGCATGATGAAGATTAACTTGCAAATCTTTAACGAAATGGGAACAGAAAGTAAATATATATTATAGATATATTGTAATAACTGCAAACGAAACCAAAACACATGGATAAATAATAATCTTTGATATTTGTATTGTACGACGACGAATGATACGACATTATTCGCAGTGCAGATTCCTTTTTATCAGTGTATGAGTGTATCGCATTGAAGTAATGTAATATTTAACTCGGGACCTCCTCTTAACAATAAGAATTAAAAGAAAAACAATAACATGTAACACCAACTGCAAGCCACGTACATTGGTCTAAACTATGAATTAACAAAATACACGATGTAATAAGTGAAATAGAAGTCAGCAACAATGGCATGACGAAGAAGAAGTACGAAACACAAGATGGATGCAAAACCACAACAGCAAGAAGTCGACTAATTACTATTGAACAAGCATCACATAATAAGCAAACTAAACTGATGCAGCATCAAAACAAGGGCGTTTGATGCCGACGACCTAACACGTTCATTCAAACGCGTACTAAATGTATCTAAATTTAATTAAATAACGATGAACGTTTTTGCTATATTTTATTGTAAAATGTACATAACTATATCTACTTAAAGGATACAAACAACTATCTGGCAAAGAGAGATTGTGATGTGAATAGTATGTGCTATATGCTTATAGCATTATGAACACGACGACATGTTGATGCGAAACGGGCATGCGTTTGATTTTTATTTGCAAAAAAATGAAATCGGAAACTGAGCAACCCGACTGTTTGATGTAAATTATTTGTAGTCATGTTGATTAACCAACAAACAGACTTGCAAGGAAACCAATCAAAATCATCTCGTTAGTGAAGTCAGTTCAGACAGACAGTTTTACATTTGTTTTGAATCTTCAAAGCATGAATTGATGGAATTTGTAAAAAAACAAAAACTACGGAAGTAGTGGAGCATTTTTGTGAAACGAATGCAAATATGACTAGCAGCTATGCATGAAAGCAAAGCTAATTTTTTGTACATATGTTATAAACCGTAAGATTCTTAAATAAATGGTAATTATTAAATGCGTCATCATGAATTGCTGCATGGTCACGCCGCATATTAAATCTATGAGCGCCTTTTTGTTCCAGAAACCATCTAAATTATAAGTATTTTGCAAATCATCAATAATTTTCCAAATGCCAATTCGAAGCTCCTGTCTGATTTAAATTTCGTATTTTAGCGCCAAATAAAGCTGAGTGGGGGGTAGCGCCATCTATCGTCGTTGCGTATAGTTCAGTAGTTGCGCGTCATGCAGATGACGCAGTTAAAAAATTTCGCAGCGGCAAAACAGTCGAGAGTTTATTATTTTTTAAGCGCATCTAGAAGGCATAAATTTGTGATATCTGTGCAACGTTGAAATGTCGCCGCATTGAAGCTAACGCTGGGTGTTCGTTCGCAGGGTGAGTCTACGCAAATTTCTTTCAAATCCAATCGGAAAGTGAAGCAACGCGAACAACGCAAATTTGAACGCGACGAGCGGTGTCGAGCGTGGACGGCAAGAACGCGTTCCACTTGCGAGACAAGCAAGGTTAGTCAATTTTTGACGTTTGCGCTCGCTCGTGTGCCGTACGTGAAAATTTATTGTGATAACACAACCGCATCAAAGACGCGAGGATTTATTTGGAAGTTTCGATTCCACCTGCGGGGGTGACTGCAAATGGCATCCCAGGGAAGTGCACGTGGCGTTTCACGCGTCTTGGAGAAACTTGAGAATTCGGTCAAGAATGGATCCTATTATGAGGCGCATCAAATGTACAGAACTTTGTATTTTCGGTGAGTGGCTTATCTCTACTGCATTGCCGATGCATTCCACGCGAGACAGCATCCTAACTCATTCATTATGTTGATGTTTCACGCCGCTGCTGCAGCTACTTGTCACAGTCAAAATTCAAGGAACTCTCGGAGATGCTCTACAACGGCTCCCTGTTATTTTTGGACCATAATCAGGTATTGTTGCTACCTGGGCGCAAGTACTCAGCTGACTGGCGAGGGCCCTGCTTTCTTTTGCAGCAAATCAGTGGGGCTGATTTGGGCATCCTCCTCGTTGATGTACTAGTCAAAGCTGATGACAAAAACTATGTGGAATGGGCACCAAAGCTGTGTAAGATATTTGCCAAGATCGGCGGCACCATCCCCGAGAGGGACACATTCTTAGTCAATTGTATTCGCTGGTGCACCTTGGATCGCACACATGCACTTCCACTGCTCCATCAGGTGAGGCTTTGCACTTGCTCATTGTGTGCTGTTGCTGACATGAGATTCACTCGTGCATTCCAGAGCATAGCCCAAGTGTATTGGAATGAAAAGAACTATTCGCGGGCGCGCTATCACTACCTGCATTCCAAAGATGGCCACGGCTGCGCGAAGCTGCTGATAGAATTCCAAGCGGTGCACGGCTACAACAGCGAAGTGGATCTATTCATCGCCCAAACCGTCCTCCAGCTTCTCTGCTTACGTAACAAGCAAACGGCGGATGCCACGTTTGCGTCCTACACCCAGCAGCATCCAAGCATAAAGCGCTCCGGACCGCCCTACCTGCTGCCGCTGCTAAATTTCATCTGGTTCCTGCTGCAGGCAATCGAAAGGTAGGCTGCCCCTTCCGATAGACGCGTCTCGCCTTAGGCTCGCTAATCTAATCAATGCTCCTCGTGCGCAGCAAAAAATTCAACACCTTCGCGGTGCTCTGTCAGCAATACGACACTTCGATAAAGCGCGACCCCGCCTACAAGCAATACCTGGACAAGATCGGGCAGATCTTCTTCGACGTCAAGCCCCCGTCCAGCCACAACCAGGGCTTCTTGGGCAACTTCCTGCAGACGTTCATCGGCAGCCTGGACGACGACAGCGACGACGAATCGTCGGCGGCCTCCTCCAGCGCGTACGCGAAGCCCTCGTCCAGCACGAAGCCGATCGAGAGCTCCGATCTGGACTGAGGGGCGCGCGACGCGACTTGCGGCGCCAGCAGGAGGCGAGCATGCATGCGTGAGGTCCTCGCTCGCCTCTTGTCTGATTCCAATCGGAATCGTTTAGTTCGGTTTTCTTTTTGCGGAAGGTACTAATCAGCGCTCCGATGTGCACCCACGGTGTCCGATTGCGTTGATGGCTCGCGCGGTTGACGATTTAAGAAAGTTTTGACAAATTAATATATATTCCCTGCAATATTTAGGCGAAGTCAATCCACGTTGACGCTATCTACAAACACCCCCCAACGATCCAACACGGGCAGTTCTATTAATGTAATTCCAGTTCGATGTTGAATAAAAAAAAACATTTTAAGACGGTTCCGACAGGCCCCCCACACACGTTTGTACATATATTATTTGGATTTGCGTAAACGATTGTTAATTGGATTATTTATGTTGGCCATTTATATTTTTGATCTATGACTAACTTAGGTAGAGGGCTGAGAGCCAAATTTAGTGTTTGTAATATTTGATTTTAAAATGCAATCAAACAGAGTTTGCAAGCGAATTATATTTTCTGGTCATGCCAACAAGAGCAACACGTCAGCGATTTCTCTAGCACCTCATTGCAATGTAAATAATTAGTTCTAATCTTTTCTTATTTAATTGCTCACCAACTTCATGGATAAGTAGTTCGTTGATCAATAAACATGCTTGAAATTTTGGTTTGCCCAACTCTGAAGCTCAAGAACTGTTTGATTCGCTCTTTAAGAATGAACCGCAACGATTAATTATTTACGGCATGCATAAATACTCCATGGAAGATGCAAATCAAGGCCAACGAGTGTGCGGATAAATGTATGTAATGACTCATGACTGATATCGATATTTTATATGAAAATATTTTATTTATGTTCATAGTTTTGATACAAAACGCGCAATAGACATCTCGGAATGCTTAGCAGGCATTATTGGTACCGGTGAACCTCTGGTGACAATCAGGATGGATGATCTCCTGCAGTTCGTTGTAGGCCGGGTCGATTTGCTTCAGCAGCTTGGACTCTTCGGTGTCGAAGACGCCGTCTTCGAGCTCCTGGATGGACTTGATCGTGTTGAACGTGATGTCGGCGCCCTTGAACACCGTGATGACGTCCTCGGTGGGATTCAAGAAGTACAGCGGCTGTTTCCGCTTGGAGAAGTCCCGGATCATTGCGGCGATACCGCGAGCCGCAGTGAAGTCAGCGCCCAAGATGAACCTGCAGTCGATGACGACCGGAAGGTGCGAGGAGCTGAGACCAGCGTTACCCACGTGGGACTTAATGAACTCGACTGCAGGGAAGTACAAACTATTCCCTGGCGTTATCAGCAGACATTCAATCCCGTTTGAAGTCTGAAAGTACACATATTAATTCAATAATTTTCTAGGTCATCATCGTCTTACCATCAGCTTCTCGACAACGATGCGTGGACGGGCGCTCGGATACAACAGGAACATGATATTAATCACCACGCCGATGACGATGCCCATTTCTACGCCCGTTGACAGGCAGAGCACGAAGGTGGCGATCATCGGGATGAGATCTTTGCGGTTCGACTTCCACATGGGACGCACCACTTCGTATTCGATCATGAAGATGACGGCGCAGATGATGACGGCACCGAGTGCCGCTTTCGGAATGAATTTGAACGCGGGCGTCAGGAAAGACAGCGAGAGCAGCACCAAGATTCCTAACAACACAAAAAAGTAAGTCACAAAGTTTCTTGATATTGATGAAAATTTACCGGTGTATATTCCTCCGAGGGGCGTTTTGACGCCACTTGCATGATTGACGGCGGACCTGGAGAACGACCCGGTGATTGGAATGGACGAGAAGAACGATCCGATCGTGTTGCACAAACTGAGCGCGATCAATTCCTGCGTTGCGTCTACACTACGACCGTTTGCGAACGCTTTGGCGATGGCAACGTTTCCAAGGACGGCGATGATCGGCACCATGACGATTGCACTCCCCAAATCTGCGAGCATCTCGGTGAACTCCACGGTGCGGTTGTTGACGGACGTGGAGAACGGTGGCGGACCCACACTGGGAATCCCCGGTTTGACAGCCCCGGTGAGTATGAACGGCGATTCGCCCGCCGCCTCCATGTAGTAATAAGCGAGGAACGAGCAACAAATAACTATCAGAGCATTGCGGGATGTCGAAATGATCCAAATGGCCTTCTCGAGTGGCTTGTTGCGCAGTTTGATGTCTTTGAATTTCTGGAAGGCAACAAATTTTCCATTATGCGTTGTTTACGAATGGCGTATCTTATCGTGCTGGGTCGCAGACTGCTGTCTGGAGTTCTTACCCTGAGGGCGAGCAGCAACACGATGCAGATGATAGCCATGAGGAAGTCGGCGAGCCGCATTTCGTCGATGTGCAGGTACGCTTGGTAGAGAGTATCAAAGAATCCGCTGGATTTGAACTTCAGTCCGAGGATGTATTTTAATTGCGATGAAATTATAATTACAGACGTCGCGGATGTGAAGCCGACCGTCACTGGTATCGAGATGAAATCCACGAGGACACCTAGAATGAGAACGGGACATTAGGACGACGCTTATGGAGACGCTGCAAGGGATGAGCAACGAACCTAGATTTAAAATAGCCATCAGGAACTGCATGATCCCAGAGAGGAAACACAAGAGCACTGCGTAGTCGCTGTTCCTGCCGGCCACCTGCTGATAAGTCATCAGCGCCATCAACGCCGTCGGCCCAATCGTAATCTCCTTGCAGGAGCCGAAGAAAACGTAAACGAAACATCCGGCAAACGCTGAATATAGGCCGTACTGAAACCCCAAGTTCGAAATGAGCACAGTTGACATTGCGGTCCACTTGCGCGTTTACCTGCGGCTCAACTCCAGCGAGTGTCGCATACGCCAACGCTTGCGGCATGACGGTGAGGCCCACCGTGACACCGGCGATAAGATCACAGAGGAACGTGTGCGAATTGTAGCCGGTCGCGTAGCCGAAGATCGGCAGATGCCGGTGCAGTAGCGATTTGAGTTTTTCGCGCCGCATCGCAAACCTGACTGCTCGTTGTCGTGATCGAGAACGATGTGAGTCACCAAATTGGTAGAGATGACCTGAAATAACACATCGATTTTAATGTCGGTATGTGAATCTCACCACTTAGACGACGTTTGGAGAAAGTTTCGTGAGAAAACATGCGAGCAACTCGGCGCTCGCGTGCGCACCAAACTTAATTGGACAGTTATATCGAGATCGACTGGACATTTTTGCGCGAATGTAAACAACTAGGGGGCCAATTTGACTCATTGACAAGTCAAATCGGCTGCCGGCCAGACTGCACTTAACAGCTTAATTAACGAAACGATAGGCACACATACTTGCTGTTATCGGCGATGTGGTGCACTGTTCAAATGTTGTTTTCGCGCAAACCACCGCGAACGCGCACACTTGAATCCTCCGCAGCGAGAGAAGGGAACGAGCGAACTGTACTTGCGGCCGGCGCGCTCGTAAGTGAATCGCTTTCAGCCGCGACTTTCCGTTTTTTAAAACAATTTCTCTCCCTGGCGCACAGCACGCCGCACTCTTTGCGACCTATGTACACGCAACACTCGCGTATACACCGAGTGTTCTCTTCCCATTGTTGCGCAATGCAAGACTTAAGTGGAAGGATATGCGCGCGCGCCACCCCCCACGTTTGTACCGAATTGGCGAGCAATTAAATCGCAACTTGCGTTTGAGCGTCTTAGCGCTCTTCAGGCCCCCCTGCGAGCGCTTACGTGCGCGGCCCCCTCCTAGAAGCGCTGAAAAAATGAACTTAACATTCCTCGGCCATTGTTTTATGTTGCGCTGACCGGAGTGAGAGTGTCAAATTAAGGAGTTCAATGAAATTAATCCGAACTGTATCTTTGCCACACTGCGATACTATGTTTACTATGGAATTTCAACTGTTACATGGCGGCGATTTCGATCGGTGAATATCGAAATTGTTTTTATCCGACATAGAGTTTTGTAACCTGCGCTTGTCGAGTGCATTGCGCAAATGGACGCGCACAATAATTATACATCTGAATGATAATTGTGATGAATTATCGCTGGCTGCATTTGCCGAGAGTAATTATAGGAAGAATGCGATGCGCGATAGTTTCGATAGCGCTGCAATTACCCCATAAACACGCCTTAAACTTGTGGTTCGAATGAAAGCAAAACATCCACGAAATTCCGTTTTTATCTAACGAATATTATTGCGCATGAGTTTCGGCTTTTTATTCGCGTTTCTTTCGGATGCTAATTTAATGCGATTTCGTGTGCAATCTGTCAATAGCCGACCATTCTACGAGCACGTTTGCACGGTGATTATTGCAGGATATGCATTGATGCAATAGCAGCAATCATATATGCGCAATTCGTCCAAGATTAGTGGCAACCGATGACCTTCAATATGAAATTTCAACATTTTTATCACACTAATTGACACGCACCGAGAAGAGAAATAAGTTTGCGCGCGCGAGACGCGCGTTCTTGCCGATGCGAAGGAAATCCTATCGATTCGCGCGCTGGTAGGGAACACTATTGACCCAAATCACATTAGCGGAAAATTAATAAATTAACTGATATGCGCTTTTTTCGCCTTCTTCGTACTCGAGCGCCCGTATGCGTTCAAGACGTGGTGGTGTTGCAAGCGCGCCGCTAGAATGCCAGCAAAACAATTTAATTAAAAATGCAATCGAGCATTAAATCACATTGCGCCGCCTGCGAACGAATATTTCCAATATGAACGCGTATGTACGTACGTAAAGCGATCGTTTATTGCTTAATCATCTCGCGTGCAAAGTAAATATATTCTAATTCATTGTTTCATTGCCGAATTGCGCTGCAAATCAATTTGCGCGCCGGTTTCGGTGACAAAACGGCTTGAAATTCTGCATGTTTTTGCATTTTATCTCGCATCTAACGCGCTTGTTATTGTTGGCATTTTATCACCTCATTATTGCCAAGGCGTTTTGACAATATGTCCTCATATTTAATTACAAGCTACAATTTAAAATGTTTATCCGTTGAATGCCAAGCATCAATTTGCAATGCAAGTTAAGCGCGCCTCGATAACGGCTAATGTTTGCGCAGGAAAGAGGAAAAAAACGCCGAAAAAATCACATTTCCCATCGTAACATATGCACATGCATAGAAACTGCTACTTATCAATATCGCCAAATACAATAACAACGGTAATAACCAAGAATAGCAATGCAATCAATAAGTAAAGATAAAATTTGTGCAGATTATTTTTTCTTGTGAACTTGTTGAAAACATGAACAGTATGATAGGCAACCAACATCACATCTTAGTTTTAAATTAGCATGAGATCCGCATGGAATATTCGCGTTTAGTGACTAATTGTGCGTTTGATTCGATCTCAGTGCGCATGCATGTAATCAGCAGCTGTTTCGCCTTCGCCGCACGAGTGAACATGCTCGCAGATGTAATAATAACAGCGTGTGAAATAACGAAATTACTTCCTTCTATTTGCAAGCATGAATTTCGCGCAGCACTCGATCGAATCAGAGCCAAATGATAGATGCAGATTTCGAGCACACAAATGTTCAGGGAATACTTACGCGGTGTTGGTGGTTGATTCGCGCGTGGAATGCCAGTCCGCACACAACCGGATTGATTTTTCGTGAGCGCGCTAGCAAGGATGTCTGATCCTTGGCGCAGCCGAGCGGGGGCAGAAACAACTCATCGCGTTCAGTTTTGAACTCGCAGATTTTATACCGTTTGCCGATGGGACATGGTGCGCCGCATATGCAATGCAAATCGACGCCCGGCGTGCGGCGAATTGATATGGTAAACGTATGTTGATTTAATGCATGCGCCCAACTGGCTGGTAGGGCGGGCAACGCGGGAGCGTCGCGATGTCACGCCGCTTTCAGCGGGCGCGTCCAGCGCGCAGCAGCCCACGCTTGTCGCTCAATGCGCGCTTCAAACATGGCAGCCACCTGTCGCAAATGTACATAGATAAAATTCGCATTGCGTGTGCAATATATCACGCAATCTATTACATGAATTTAATTTGGCGATTTCTTGATTATGCAAAGATTTTCTATTGCCAAGCGCAAGTCGCGCTGCATGGTGCTGCCCTCAGCAGCAAGGCGGTACACTAAAATTCCTCGTCAACGCGTTTGAAATCGTTGGCCAAACAGTTTCCGAACTTGTTTGCAGGATGTCAGGCTTGTAAACAAGTTACAAGTTTTGCTAATTATTGGCACAAGCGTCGCCGTTATAATTCAATTACGGAACGTAAATTCGTTATATAAATATAAATATTATTATCCTAGGCACTTGGAGTTTGCGTCTAACATGTAGTAACAACGAATGAGCCATCGTCTCGTATCTCCCCGTTGTTTTCCGCGGTCTTCGGCGGAATTTCGTTGCTTTCCAGCATCGCCAATAAGAATTCGTCCAAGTTTTTGCTCTCGGTGCGAATCAGAGATTTCCCGGTGATATCCTGAAGTTTCGCCGCAATCTCCTCGTTCAAGTCGACGAAGACGATTCGCACGCATTTACTCGATTCGCTCAAGTCCGACAGAAGTCCCCCGAACGCCTACAAAATGAATGGCCACAATCAGTCATTAATTACTCATAAATAACCACAGCAAGTGATGAGACACAATTAGGTATTGTCCTACCTTTGTCGCCGTGTAGTCAATGCGATGCAGCTTGTCGCACGTGAGCACAATGAAAAGCATTCTTTCCTTATCGCCGCCATTATGTTTATCGCTGATATTGTTTGCGCTCGGGATCGCTGATTGCGCGGCCGTCGCGATTTGGCGAATGCGTTCACGCAGGTACTCGCCGGACGCATAGGAGAGGTTGCCGACCAGCGCCAGCTGCACGTACCGAATTGCTTCCTGAAAGAATTCGCGGCGCGTTTAGCAGAACAAATTCGCGGCCAAGCGCGCGTTCGGATACCTTGGAGATGAGGCTTTCCCGCACGGCCGGCCTTGACGTCCACCAAATGACCAGCAGGAGATCGACGAGCACGCCGACAAGGATGCCACGCTCGATTGTGTCCGCCAGCGACCAGAGAAATGTCGCGAGCAGCGGAATTAGATCAATTCCTGTAGAAAAAAGCAGACATTGCAAATTACATGCGCTGGCAATGTCACCGAAATCACAGCATGCAATTTCTTCATGCGTTTAATCAGCGAATGCATACTGCTTGTTTGCCATAGGGTCGTGAACATGTCCAACTCCACCATGTAGATGACGGCGCAGAATATCACCGAGGCGAGGGCGGCTTTCGGAATGAACACGAAGTACTTCGTCAGAAACGTCAAAGATAAGATGACCATTACACCTGAAAAAATTCGCAATTCGATTAATTGTTGTCTATGATTTGCAGATCTACGTACCGGTGTACATGCCACCGAAGGTGGTCCTGGCGCCGCTCGCGTTGTTCAACGCCGCACGCGAAAACGACGCGTTTACTGGATACGAGCCGCAAAACGAGCCGACGATGTTACATAAACCCAGCGTGGCCATCTCGTGCGATGCGTTTAGCACTTTTCCATTCGCTGCACACAAAATCCCATCAACACGTGCAATTCATTATCGGAGGCAGACGCGCGTGAAGCGCTGCACTACGTACCGAACGCCTTGGCGATGGCCATATTGCTGAGGATCGCCACCAGCGCGACGATGACGACGCCGGCCCCCAGCTCGCCGAGGAGCGTCCCCACGTCGGCGATGTTGAAGGGCAGCGCGAACGTGGGTAGCCCTTCGGGTACGCTGTTCGTCAGCGTGAACGTCGCAGCTTCGCCCATGCAATAAGCGAACACTGAGGTGGCGATGACGACGAGCGCGTTCCGACCCACCGAGAGGAACCAGATGGACGTCTTCGCCGGCGTGGCGTGCGCTGACGATGGCGATGTGCCCCACCGTTTGATCTCCTACGATGAAAAACGAAGCAGGAACATTTTAAATATCAGGGATGAGTATTATAGATACATACCCTCAATGATATGAGTACGACGCAGCATAGCAAACTCATCACCGAATCCGATACTTTCAGCGCGGAGATGTTGTAGCACACCTGGTAGACGACTTCGAGGAAGCTTTCAGCGCGGAACTTCAACCCCAGCATGCTCTTGACCTGCGAGGCAGCGATTGTTAGCGCACCGGCCGATGTGAACCCCGAGACGACTGGTGTCGACACGAAATCAACGAGGAAACCTTTCAGGAAAGTAAACAACATTGTTACATCCATCACATCTACACCTTCCGCTTTTTAGAGCCGAGTAAGTGAAGAGTGCAATCGAAACGTACCCAATCTGAAGAGCCCGAAAAGCATTTGGACGACACCTGCAGCGAAGCATAGGAAAATCGCCGCGTCCGGGTTGCTTAAATTCTTCGTATACGAGTAAGTTAACAATGATATGAGCGCTGTGGGGGCGATGTTCAAGTCTTTAACGGTACCGAAGGATGCGTAGATGAAGCCACCACATAGAGATGCGTACAATCCATACTAAAATGCCCAAAATTTCAACAACCGATGTGCGGAAACTATTTGAAATTGAAGGAACTTACCTGAGGTTCTAGTCCTGCCAATGCTGCATATGCAATACTTTGCGGAATGAGGGTGAGCCCCACGGTGATGCCTGCAATCAAATCACCGACGGCATTCTCGGTGTCGTACTTTGGCAGCCATCCCACGATGGGGATGATCTCCGCCAGCTTCTTCTTGATCGCGTCCGCTCGCATCTTGCCGATGATCACCACTGGCCTAGCAAATCCGATGTATCCTATGATGAGGTAATTATGTTAGTAGTGCGAATTTGCGAGCAACAACATCAACAACAAACAAGCGATCAACGGGGAAGTCCAGCAACGTTGAATTATGTTGTTAATGAACTTGGCAGGCGGCCGGCACGAGCGCGTTTGAATTGTGCGAGTGCGCCTAGAAAAATTCGCATCAAATCATTTAAGCGCTCCGTGCGACACAGCGCGTAATTGAATTGTAATGGCATTCCAGTGGGAAAGAGTGGTAATAATGAAATTAATGACGCGGATTTCGATTCCGGCTTTCGATCAAATACTGCGAGCAAATTACCGGCGTATGGCTGCGGGCGCTGTTTGCACGTCCTTGTTGCCTCCGCGGGCAAGCGCCAGCATACAAGGTGGCGTGGAAATACACCGAATTTGGTGCGATTTTTTCCGAACGGATGTATTATATAAGAGAGCTGGTAATTTTCGAACTGCACGCTGGTGGACCTTGAAAAAGAGCTGGCTGCGCGTTGTCCAGGCGATTCGATTCGCCAGCAGCAAATTGATACGTTCAGCGCGCACGCTGAGGAGCCCAGCCACCGATTCTTGGTGCCGAACACACTCTATAATGCGCGCACAAAACGCAAATATATATATTAATCATTTTTCTGTGTACTTACATAATAGTAAAACAGCATTTGGATGATTACACGTTTGTCGGTTGTCCGTTTATAATGGCTGGACAAACATACTCTCTATTTGCACGCGAATTCGAATGTTTAATGAACGGTCCTCCATCAAAGATGAGGTGCTCCTCGAGCCGTCTCTCCGAAATGCGATGACTTCAATTGGCGTTGATTGAGCCCACAGAGATCCACTTTTCACTTCTTCATTGCTATTATACTACAATTGTACTTGGACATATCAGCGTGTTTATTTATTTGATGAGCTAGCCAACTTTGAAGAACAGTCGCTGACATGTGAGTGCCTGTTTTAGCAACGTTTTCATTTATATCGCTCCTAAAAACCGACCGGGCATCCAATTATTAATGCATGCATGGTTCTGCTAAACAAACAAGTAAATAAACGTGATGTGAATCACTATTTACCTGTGTTTTTCCCAATGTTATGGCCATCATCAACATTTGCAAAGTCGGACAACGAACAGTTCATAGGCTATATTGGACCAACGTTTAATTTCGCGTATAGGGGGCTGCCTATAATAACGTAGATGTCGCGCGCGACGCTCGTTGATGTTCGGGTGCAGACACGACGCCCGAACCGTAACCATCGTACGTCGTGCTTCCGTTTCCACAAGCGCATTTCTCTTTCACGATCGAACGTTGAGACGTGTAACACCCTGGTTTTCAGTGTTAGCTGTTATCATTTGCTAAGTAATCATGGGTGAAACCTTACAATTACGTGGTACTCTGTTGGGCCATAATGGCTGGGTTACGCAAATCGCCACCAATCCGAAATATCCGGATACTATCTTGTCTGCCAGTCGTGGTAAGTCTTACTCCATCAGTCTTTTGTTGGTTATGTTCGTCATTCGCTTGGGATGATTCTTTAAACATCCGCGTAGATATTCACAAAATCAATTAGTTTTCATGCAAGACCACCTTGTAGTAATGATATGCTTCGATGCTAATTCGTATTTTCGCCCATTCAGACAAGACCTTGATCGTATGGAAATTGACGAGGGATGATACCCAATACGGTGTCCCGACGAAACGCCTCTATGGTCACAGCCATTTCATTTCCGACGTTGTGCTCTCCAGCGATGGCAATTACGCTCTTTCTGGCTCCTGGGACAAAACCCTGCGTCTCTGGGATCTGGCTGCCGGCAAGACCACCCGTCGTTTCGAAGATCACACCAAGGTTTGACAATTAAAGTAATTTCTAGTTTATGCTAATTATTCGTTTAAAACAGCTAGAAGAAAATTTTGGGTCCTATTTTACGTGAGTAACTTAATCGTAAAGCAAATATATTTATTGATATGATGTATAAAACACTTAACCACTTGATAGCCATGAGAGGTTAGCGGATATGGGTCTGATTCAAAGCAGTCTCATTGTTCGCTAATCCAAAGTGTGAGGATGTTTAATAATACAGTGTTTTTGTGTAGGATGTGTTGAGCGTTGCATTCTCCGTGGATAACCGACAAATCGTCTCTGGCTCCCGCGACAAGACCATCAAGCTGTGGAACACACTTGCTGAGTGCAAGTACACCATCCAAGATGATGGTCACTCTGACTGGGTCTCCTGCGTTCGCTTCTCGCCGAACCACTCCAACCCGATCATTGTTTCGGCTGGCTGGGATCGCATGGTGAAGGTTTGGAACTTGACCAACTGCCGCCTAAAGATCAACCACTCTGGACACACCGGTTACTTGAACACTGTCACCGTCTCTCCCGATGGCTCCCTGTGCGCCAGCGGCGGCAAGGACTGCAAGGCAATGCTGTGGGACTTGAATGATGGCAAGCACTTGCACACCTTGGACCACAACGATATCATTTCAGCCCTGTGCTTCTCGCCCAATAGGTAAGCTGCAATTTCTTATATCAATTCCAAATGTGTGTGGACAATTCATAATCGTTAATTGCGCAGATACTGGTTGTGCGCCGCTTTCGGCCCATCCATCAAAATCTGGGATCTCGAGAGCAAGGAAATGATCGATGAATTGCGCCCAGAGGTTGTATCACAGACCAGCAAGGCCGAGCCACCCCAGTGCTTGTCCTTGGCGTGGTCCACCGATGGACAAACGTTGTTTGCTGGTTATTCTGACAACACGATCAGGGTATGGCAAGTCAGCATTCCATCCGCACGATAAATACATTTCGATTGTATTTATTACACTTACTTTAAATAGAAAAAAGTGAAAATAAACGATTGGGAAGTGTACGTTCCCATTTTCGTCAGCTATAAGGACTGTACATTTAGCGATAAGTAATTTAAATATTTTGACTATAAGAAATACGCTTGTATTTTTCCCTAACGTCGTCCTAGTACAGTCGAGCAGTCACTTTTAGTAGAATGGGAATGTAAATTCGGAAGTAGTCGATTTATTTTCTCAATTTCAACGCGTCATGCATGCAATGTAAACAGTTTCAGTTTTGCTTTGTCTAATTTATGTACAGTAATCCTATTTGACCATGATCCAAACTTTCAATATTTTCTCAGCTGTACGTTGTGAACGGAGCTGGTGGGAGAGTTCGCAGCCGAGAAGATGGTGGAACCAGTCCCGAATAAACTCCATCCTGAAATTCACTACCAGCAGTTATTGTTGAAGCTGATACTACTTCGTATACAGAGTGTTGATAAAGTTAGCAAGGAATTTGGATTAGGATTATTGGTAATATTTCACGTTTTAAGTTAGTATCAATATTTTTTCAAGACCTGTATTTCGCATTGTCTCAAGTGGACATAGGTCACTCAGTATAATTAATACCTCACGTTTTAGTTCTCGAGTACGCGAAAGGATTGGTGGTGCGAGCGAGCGCGAAGACAGCAGTTTGCACCGCGTTCACTTCCTACCGTCGTCATGTATTTTGTTCCAATGTGGCTGAGAGCATCGTTGGCCCGGCCTGGCAACGGCAATGTGTGCGTTAGATTGTTGGCATTCATCCGACAGGCGGCCGGCGCTGGGTACCTGTTTGCTGCGCTCGCTCTTCGTCGATCTCACCTTTCGCGGGTCGCGTCCAGGTGCAGCAAACAAGCGCGCGCACACACGGCCGCGATAGAGACGCGTTTCCTATCGCATATCTCGGAGGGGGCCCGGCCGCGGCGTCGTCGTCGCCAGCGATAGCGCGCGAACGCGCCACGGAGCCATCCGGCAAAGAAGTCCGCTTCGTCCACGCCGAGGCCGAAACCTGCAGAACGGTGAGTGCGCGCCGTGGTGTTGTAGACACGTCGAGCTGTGCAGCGCCCGCAACCAGCATTCAATCGCAGCGACTGAGTAAAAAATTTCGTTTGCGGGCGAAAATTCGCAACTGACGAATAACAAACGCGCGTAAACGACATTCAAACTCACGTCGGTTTTCTATAAATACACGCGCACACCGCCGATTCGCGTGCGATTCGATCGGCGCGCCGGCCGCGAGCGTCCGTGTGGCATTTCGCTATTGGTATACATTGTGTGCGACTCGGCTAACATAATAGAACATTTATAAATATACAACATCACTGATTTCATTCTATTCGCAGTGATATTCGAGTGCGTGCCGCCGCCGCCGGCCGCCGTTGGGACGACGGGCGCGCGCACCAGCAGCCAGCAGCAGCATTCGGTGGAGCGGCGTCCGGATGCGGCGTCGTCGACGGTGATCTTGCGCGAATGACCCTTCGACGGCGGCGAGCGCTCGTGTGGACCTAGTGGCAGCGCGCGTGCCCCGGAGGGCGCTTGGTGGCGCGGGGGCGGATTGGTGCATCAGTCGCGGCCCGTGGACACCTGTGGAATAGCAGCCGGCTGGACACAACCCGACAGGACGCAACATCGGCCCAAAGGATAACAGTCATGTAGAGTAAATGGGGTATGTGTCAATGCGCGCACAGCGAAAACGATTTTCCCCGCGCGACTTGCATACCAGAGGCAATCGGAAACCCATCAATATGCGACAAAGTAGCAACAAATGCCTTCCTTGGTGCGGATCAGGCTCGCGCGCGCGTTGGGCCATCACGTCGACAAAACAATATAATTGTGTACTAACATCGTTTTATTATCGGCGGCTTTTGCAGCGCACCACTACGACTTCGGCGGCGGCAATTTAGTGCCAAATGCATAAACGAGCGCAACATTAAAACGCGAGCGCCGAATTGTTCGTCGACGCGCATTTGCAACATCATCAACTCGGTGCAAATGCAAGAAACGCGCCGCGATCTACGTCCGCATCGAATTCCGGCGAAGCGCCCACCGGCACGAACAATGCGTCGCGCATGGCCGAATCGCTAACGAACGACCGGCCTAATGAGTTTCCAATGTGTCGCATTCGCGAATCATCACCCCGCGCAGCGCGCGCTCGCGAAACGAGCGGGGCAATAAGCGTGCGTTTTTATTTACTCGCGCCTCGTTGCATCCAGCATAACATAACAACTTTGTTGATAATTTCCGAAATTTACATACTGAGAGAGTAATTGCCTCGTAAAAGCCAATTTTGTTGTCAAACCCGGCCGGCATGCGGATGGCGCGTGGGCGACGTGCGAAACGCACATCGCGCGAAAAAATCCGCGTTTTCTTTTACTGCATCGCGGCCCCGGGGAGGAAGCCGTAAAGCTTTCTTCGCTAATTGTGAACGCGCTCCCGTTTGAAATGCTTTTAACGGCGCCGGCCGCGTGTGTGTACAATAGCGCGAAAGTTTCTTGCGACTTCAAAGTAAATACGTGATTGATTTGCCTTAATTCAATTCTTTCATCCTCGCGGTCGACGTTTGGCGCCCAGTCTCGAATCGTGCGGTGAAGAAGTAAAAAGCAGCGTATTGTGACAGCATCATAATAATTGGCTGACCTAAATTTCGCCCATGCAAGAACTTTCCAAACGCTTGTTGCCATTGCTCCATCTGGCCAACTGAATGCTGGACATTCGGCCATCGACTTTTGCGCATCTATCATATTTCCTTGCCCGTATCGATGTCACCGTGCCTCATTGGCATTTGTAATCGCGACAATTTATTCGATTCGATTAGCATTTGAAGAGAGCAGCCCCCCAGCTCTCTCTGACCGCTCTCCGGATAGAGTTTCTCGCAGGCGCGCGTCTCCTCGTCGTCGTGTTTATTTGCGCGAATTTGGGTGAATGTCGCCGGCGGCGGCGGCGTCGTCGAGGAGATTCGTATGTGTCTTTGGCAGTGGACTACATTTGGAAACGCGTATGCGTGTTGGCATCACACGCGCCTCGAAGCCTTTGTTTTCATTTAAATTTCAAGGTGCGCGCACCAACACACATCCGATTCTACGTTCTATTCAATTATTTCGTTCTAAATGCAGCGTTTCGAGCTCATTTCCCAAATGAGAATCCGCGCTCTCCTAATCAAAGCTGCGCTTGTTTGGCGGGCCCGTAGGCGGCGCGCACAGGTGATGAAGATGCGCGATAAAAATAAAGTATGTTTATACGATCAGGAAGTATACGTGCGCCCGAATCACACCCGCATATTACAACAATCAGCGCGCAGAGATAACTCTGGCATTGTTCTATCCGCACGGCCGCCACGCAATGCTGCGTTGTGTTTATAAATAAATGCGTGCGTTTGCCAAATTTGCCACAATGGCCAATGAAGCCTTACCGAAAATACCGCCGCCGCATGACAATGATGCCGATGATTAATCACCGCATGCCCCCCCGCAAGGCTGCAAAAGAACAATCGGAGCGCAATTAGAGCTGTACTTGCATAACTCCTATGGAAGTGGAGTTTCCGCATTGCATTGCATTTTCCCGCCGCTCGTCGTCACTCAGCGCGCGCAGGAGGGAAATTAAGGCAACGGCTTATTTGTCGGTCGTTAGTTTGTAAAATATCACCATTGACCTTTCTCTCCGCGCGCTCCTCCACGCCGCTCATGTGTACGCGCAAACTCGCTGGAGAAGGCTTCGTACGCTCGCGCTCATTGCCATGCCGGTTTCTCGAACTAGGTGAAGAACTGCCGCTCGCGGATGGCGTGCCGAAATGGGAACGCGCACGCAACGCACAACTATGTGTGTATGTGGGTTCGAAACAATGTTATTAACAACAGCCATTCGACATTCTTTTCAGCCGCTTTTTCTTCGCGTCTACCTGGCTGCTTTTCTTCACTTCCTCGTTGTAAATGCGCTCTTCGACCTTAATTCTCCCCTCGGCAGATCGGCCGCGCGATAGAAGCACTTCTTCGTAATTGAAACGAAAGCAGCAAACAGTTATTAGCTACGCCGTTCGTCGTTCTTCTGACGAATTTTAACACGTCGTAGATAATTGGCCGTCGTCATTGCGATGCTCTCCGTAATTAATCGACTCGCTGAATTGCTGCAGTGATGAAGAAAACTAATTTGGCCGAGTTTCAAACTGCTTGGCTCTTCATGCATGCTCCATGTGATTTATTTCATGCACGAAACAAATGATATCAGCGAATGCGCGAGATGAGAATAGAGAGCATCAATCGAAAATCGCACGGGCCGTTTCCCATTTGCTTTATTTAGAAAATGTCACATGCCGGATGACTAACGAGCGCCCGATGAGTGGATGAGCATGACATTCATACACGCATATTCGTTTATGCACATTCTGCCGGTGGGATTCATTCATTCGAGTTCATAAGAAAATTGTTATTTCGGGCGCGTTTGTGCTTTGTCCGCGCTGATTGCACAACGGAACAATGCGACAAACATTTTGCTGCGCTTCGTTTATTCTAACGGACGGTGGGTTCGGGCCTGCCGGAAATGATGATTGCGGAATATGCGCGGAAATGATGAAATTTTACGAGTGATGCATCAATCATCCAGGTGTGGAATGAGAAGATTCGCAAACATATGCAAGTCGTACGCGCGCAGTAATAATCTAGAGCCGATCACATTTGATTATTTCAGTGCGCTTTTTATGCACGCGCGGACGCTTTCATGTGCGCAAGGTTCGCGCACTGTGCCCGATTACGATTCAACACGCGCAATCAAATGCGGAGTGTGGGCCCGGCGCGTTCGCTGTGCTGTGCGAATTAAAGGCGCGCTTGCAAGCACCACTTTGGCGATTACCGGGCCGAAAAGGAAGCGGCGAGCGAACGCAACGAAAGACGTTTTCCCGGACGTTCATCCTCTAATTGTTTAATTTGTAGCGCGTCGAGCCCGCCACCGAACGAGGATTGCGCAACGAGCGGCGCATTTGCGAGCGGCGGCTCTCCGAAGGAGGCACCCCATCGCAACCGGCGCGAAGAGGCGGACATCGACAGCGGGCATTTGGGGCCAACGTACGTCGCAAGCACCGGGCGAGATTGACCTGCACGACGACGGCGAGACGGAAGCAATGAAAACGCTGCATTTCGCTGCGGCAACACTTTGCAATGGCGCGCTCCGTTTCTGCACGTACGAGCACGCGTTTGGAATGCGGCCCCGCGGATGCGACGCGCGCTCACCGAACGCCTTGCCCCCAGGTATTGGGATTTGCACGCACGGACCCGCCGCCGGCAGCAGCTCGGACATGTTCTGCTGAGCGTTATCAATTTTTGATTGGCCAACGGCGACATCGCGCGGATTTTTTGCCGATGGCGTTATTCGCGTGGCGACCGATGTTGCAGCAGGTCATTGCCGACACGGCTCTATCAGCCGGACATGTGACATCAGACTGGGCGCTTTTTTGAAGTCCCATCGCTGATGATGGAGCGCGAGATTGAGCGCGAACTAATGCTCGGACACGCCATCTAAACGCGCACCTTCTGCGAGAAGATGCAGCCAAGGACTCGGATGGAGCGAACGCCATTGATGATTCCATGCTTGCAGCTTCGTTCTAATGCGCGACGTATGCAACCGTTGCACTTGTTGCATCCGCGACTGGCTGAAGAAGTTGAAGCAGAAGACGAAAGAGTTGCTTTCTTCAAGTCGATGCAGCTAAGCATGCTTATGAAATATGTATCTACGCTTGGAACAAACCACTCATTAGTCATAGCTCTATCTTGGCAATCAGTCACAACAGCTCTGCAAACAACAAACGTTTGTGCCCGCTTGGTTGATTTAACGCTTCAAATGCTTGCGCGATTTTTACGCCGATCATCAACCACGAGCAGCAAGCCAAACGTGACGATGACATTTCTTGTGCGTAGCCACAGTGTAAAATGAGCGAACACTGCATTCCAACGTGATGCACAATTAGAAATTAAATGAGGCCCGCAGGCAACGAATATTTCTTACAGCAAACGCTCGGCTATATTATTGGAAAATATCAGTTTCTCAGATGATAGCGCTGCTCGGCCGGCACGACGGACGCATCGACGCTTATTTGCTCATTTTTTCCGCTTCGTTTTGCCGTGCCTTTTATGCATAATCAACGCAAACGCAGCGCGCGCGCGCTCGCGCTCTTGGAATTTCGTCCATGGATCTTATTATGTTGCACAATATTATACGGCTTATTGAGTTGTATGTAGCGGGAAGATCGAGGCGCGCGGTTTACTGTTATGACGATGCGCAGATGCATTTCGCTTCACTTCACATTGATGGCATAATTGAATAAACTAGGTTTCGCCAATTGAGATTATTTGAATGCGCGCATTATGCAATTGCGGGGCCGATTTCAGCGTGTAATGATGCATTTAATCGGCATATTGGTTCGCGAAATGCGCACCTCGGGGCGCGCCCTGGAGCCGTCCCACCGCCGGAGATGGATCGGATCGGTGACGGCCGACATGGGCACGTCCGAAAATTATTAATTGTATTCGCAATTACGCGCCGATTCTAACGTGCGTCTCGGAGGCGAGCAGTTACCGTTCGCCCGTTGCGTTTCGCGCAAGCAAATTTCCGCCCAAGATGCGCATCTACTATCAAGTATCGTGGCAGCTTGAGGGATGACTCCTTGCTAATTCTTGTTGGTTTTGCAGGATGGAGGACAGCGGATGAGCGGTGGCGGTGCGGCATTACGGGCGGCAGCGAGCAGCGGCGATTCGGCGACCGTCGCCCGTCTCATTGGCGGCGCGAGCGGCTCACGCTCGCTGAAGTTCTCGCGCGACGAGTTGGGCCGCTCCGCCTTGCATCTGGCATGCAGCGCCGGACACGCCGCCGTCGTCCGATTGCTGCTCGGTGCCGCCGCCCCCCGGGAGGTCGACAGTCCGGATGGCGCCGGCTGCACGCCGCTGCAGCGCGCCGCCGCCGACGGCCACGAGGAGGTCACTCGACTGCTGCTCGCCAAGGGAGCTGACGTCGACCGACAGGATAGCGTTGTAAGCGTCTAGCATGCATAGATAACATCTTCTTGAGCGGATACTAATTCCGAACTTTGTTGCTAGCACGGCAATAGTGCCATCCACGAGGCCGCCTGGAAGGGCTACAGCCGAACAATCAAAATCCTCGCTGAAGCCAGGGCCGATCTGCACAAGTGCAACGCGGGCGGCTTCACAGCGCTGCACCTCTGCTGCCAAAACGGACACAATCAAGCATGCCGCGAGCTGCTGCTGGCCGGGTGCAACCCGGACCTGCACAACAACTACGGCGATACAGCATTGCACACGGCAGCGCGCTATGGACACGCTGGCGTCACACGCATCCTCATCTCGGCGCAATGCCGCGTCTCCGAGCAGAACAAGAACGGCGACACGGCGCTACATATTGCGGCGGCGATGGGCCGACGCAAGCTGACGCGCATCCTGCTCGAAGCCGGCTGCGACCAGGCGATACGCAACAAGCAAAACGAGACGGCGCGCGACATCGCCATTCGCAAGGACCTCGAGGAGATCCTGTGCATCCTCGACGAGACGGCGCCAGCGAGCAAGCGCGCCAAGGCGAAGAAGCGCGCCAAAGCGAAAGCCGGCAAGGTGCAGGTCGTCGACGCGCCGATGAGCAAGTCGAAGTGGTCCCCGTACGGCTGCCATTATTATCCCGATCCTGATGCATTTCCCTCTCCGCGCTTGGACACGCTACCCCCAGAACCGCTCAAGCGCGGCGAACAATACTACCTAGACCTGGCGGGGAACATCCGCAAGGGCCCAGTGGGCGTCGGCTACACGTGCTATTGCGCGCCACTGTTCCGGCATTTAGAGGCGAAGCTGGAGAAGGACAAGCGCGAGCTGCAGAAGGCTCAGCTCAAGCTGGGGCAGCGTGTTACCGGCCTGGAGCAGAAGCTGAATCGGGGAGTGCGCGGGCGGCGATCCGAACGGGCACAGGCCGCTGTAAAGGAGGTCGATATTGGTACGCTGACGCGCAGCAAAAGCTTGGAGGTCCTCGACGACACCAATGCCAACAAGGCGCATGGACTCCAGACGGCAAAGTAAGTCCCCATGTATTACTTCAACTTGCCTCACATTTTCCGGTTTTTAGGAGCATGGACGAGCTAGAGGGACCCGAACCTCGGAAATCCGTCAAGGAACTAGTTGCTAAAATTCAGCAGCAACAGCAGCACGGCGCGCCGAACGACGACGCCCAGAGCGAGAGCAGCGACGACGGCGAAGCGCTGCGCCTGGTGCAGGTGCGCGGCCCCATGGGCGATACGAACATGGTGTCACCCAGCTACGAAAACGTGCCGCTGGACAGTCCGCGCAGTCGAAGCGGCGTTTACAGCCCCGAGTTACGTTACGTGGAGCCCGTAGTCAAAATCCAACAGTACAAACCCCAAGAGGACGCGCGCTTCATCGACGCGGCGCGATTCGCGCGCCTTCGTCTACTCGACGCGAACAAGTTGCAGCACGCCAGCGGCGAAGGAACGTCACGTCTGCTGGACTCCAACAAGATGTTCGAGAGCACGACTCGCATGTTGGAGAATCCAGCAGACCGCGACACAAATAACGACTCGGGCTACAGCACGAAAGTGTACGGCAGCTCGAAGGGCAACTCGCCGAGTTGTCAGATTGACGCGCTTGGTGCCTCCAGCCTGGTGTAGCGCCTCCACGGCGTCCCACCATACAAACTCTTCCCCTAGGATAATGACGAGTTTATAAACGGTGCCTAAATATTTTATATTTTCGTTAGGTATTTAATTTAAAAACAAATCAAATTAAAACTATATTTATATAACAACATCCTGGCAGTGTTCGTGCGTGTTACGTTACATTGACTGCTATAATGTTATTATCATTGTATTGATAATTGTTGTATCCTCTTTTATTGTAGTACTCCGTGAGCGTGGTTCGGTACAGAGGGATGCCCTTAAGCACCTGCGACGTGGCAGCGTTGATCTGGACAGCGACATAGTCCCCGGGTTTGATGTCGGCGAAGTGCGTGTCGTTTTCATCACCGAGTTCGCCTCCAGGAATGATCACTTTCACATTCTGATCGTTCCGGCCGGCGAGGTAACTTTGCGAACGCTTGCTGGGGCCCTCTACGAGGATAAGATGTGACGTGCCCACTTGATTTTGATTCAGAATACCCGCCTCTGTTCGGTACGCGTGCACCATCTCGAGGAGCCGCGAATGCTTGACGTTTTCCGGCACATCGTCCTGGTAGCGACGATGTGCCGTGGTTTTCTCCCGCATGCTGTACGGGAAGAGGTAAGCGCTGTTGTATCTGGAATGAAACGCATACGTAACAACAGCAATTACGGTGAGAGACTCAATGATGTATACTTACTTAACTTCATGTATAAGGCTGAGCGTATCGGAGAACTCCTCGTCAGTCTCCCCACAGAAGCCGCAGATGAAGTCACTGCTTAATGCGACGTCCGGAAGTATACTTCGGACGTGCTGCACCAGCTCCAGGTACGCTTCGCGCGTATATCCGCGCCGCATCCGTTCCAGCACGTTCGAATTTCCACTCTGAGCAGGCAAATGGAGATTCTTGCATATGTTCGGATGCGATTTGATGGCTTGGAGGACTTCATCGGGGAAGTCCTTTGGATGTGGGCTGGTAAATCGGATGCGTACCTCGGGGTCGACGGACGCGACCTGGTGCAAAAGGTCTGCGAAACGCAGGCCATTTTCTTTGATCTTATATACAGTTTTGAAGCCCTTCGCTAAATTCGTGCGTACTCCGTTGTCCGCTCCCTCAGACAGATCTCTGTAACTATTTACATTTTGTCCCAATAGCGTAATTTCTTTAACTCCCTGGTCGCGAATGTGTCTTATCTCGTCGACTATTGATAACATCGGTCGAGAACGTTCCCTTCCTCGGGTAAATGGCACAATGCAGTATGTGCACATGTTATCACAACCCCGCATTATAGATCTGAAACATTAAGCATTAATTTCAGTCATTATATGTCCAGCAAGATTGGCAATTATACTTACACATAAGCTGTTATACTATTCTCATTCAATCTGATAGGCATTATGTCTGCATAAGTTTCATCCTGAGACAACATCACATTAATTGCTGTCTGTCTATCATCAGCCAGTGCAAGTAATCTTGGTAGATCTTTGTAGCTATCAGGACCAGCCACAATATCAACACTTTTATCAATTTCAAGGACTTTATGTTTTAATCTCTCAGCCATACATCCTAAAATGCCAATCTTCATGGTACCTTTTTTCTTTTTCTGTATTCCTTTAATTAGATTCAATCTATTCCATATCTTTTGCTCAGCACCCTCTCTGATTGCACATGTGACTAGCAATACAAGATTGGCTGTTTCCATATTATTTGTCTTGGTGTATCCACTTGATTTGAGTATAGACCATATAATTTCAGTATCGTTAACATTCATTTGGCAACCATATACATCAAAGTAGACTTTCCTTTGTTGTCCATAATTTTGGGGCTTCAAGTATGGGATTAGATCATTCTCATCAACATTCTCAACATTCTTGAGGTGTTCGTTTTTGAAAAAGTCCTTCAAATTGGGTCCATCTAGAAGGACTCTTCTTGGATAAGCACTTTTTGGCTCAGCTGCATCCTCCTTGAGCTCACTTTTCTCCTTTGCTTTATCACAATAATATGCTGTTGATACTTTAAATACATTGCGAAATTCATTCCGTCCAACTCGTAAACATCTATTGTAGATATTCATATTTAAAGCATCTGCTTAATTCATAAATATCCAATTTAACCTTATTTATTATTTTGGTTCAAATCTAGTCATTGGTGGCATCAATCCTGCATCACAGAGATAAATTAATATTTTCCAAGTTTGCATATAGAAAATGATTCCTTAATTACCTTTGTTGTTTTTTCAATTAGTTAGTGAAGTGAGTTGCAGAAGCTTAGTCGTTTGCTGTTGCACACATGTTCGCCATTTTTATAAAAAAGTTTATTTTGTAGTTATATTATTTTGGCTATAAACTTTACCATTTTATTGTATTTTCCGTATTTGGACAACTATGAAAGAAATAATTTTCGGGAGTAAATTATCTGATTCAGGCCGTTGTTACAGAAGACTTTATTCATAACAAGCAAAAAGAGGCAGAAGTACGTTAACCTCAAAACATAAAGTATAAATAAATAGACGTTTACAATGCATTTTCAGTGGAGTGAAAATAATAATTAATAGTGTTGTAAATATTAGTTTTCCTTTAAAATGGAAGTGTGCAAATTTTTCTTACAAGGGATCTGTAAATTTGGTACAAATTGTAAATTTAGTCATGGAAATCGTAAGTTCTAAGTTATCCCTATAATTCTGCCAAGTTAATAGTTTATTCTTTCTAGCAAGTAGATCCACTGGGACGTCCATTCTGCGACAACGAAATCCCACTTCAACTGGTCCCACAGTGGATGTCAATACCCTTGTCAAAGCAGTGCAGACTGATATGATAAATGCAGAAAAGGGTGGCTTATGGCAATTCTCAGCATATGCCCCTTTCAAAGAGAAGCCTTGCTTTCCAGGCTTTGAGGACAAATCATGTGAGGAAGTTCGGCTTGGCTTCTATGAGGCAAAGTTAGCTGGCACACTGAATGAATACGTAAGAAAGTTTCTTTGCAATAATATCAATAATGAATCAGAAATAGCAGAGGCTGTGGAAACAAATGTAACTATAGTTACAACTTGATTTGTTTTGTAACCACACTTTTGTATATATCACTTGACTATAAATTTCTGTGTTACTTTTACATGAAAAAAAATTCCATCTTAAAACCGGTACATTTTAGAAACGTCAGCTGCAAATTGCCCAACAGCAAGTCAGCATCAAAATTCGCGCGTTACAAAATCCAAACGAGGAAGCCGTAAATACGCTACAAACCATTTACAATACTCCAGTTGCACATCAGGGTACTACCTTTGCACAATTTGCTACGCATAACCCGGTTGGAATGGCATCCACGGCAGGCCACAATACGCCTTTCGGGTCGGCGCCCACCTCTAACTCGCCCTTCGCCCAAAGTGGGGCCGGCTTCATGCAGTCGACCCCTTCGTCGATGAACATCTTCGGAGGTGCGGGTGCCCCCACAGCGAATGGAGTGCGATCGTTTGGCCCCATGTTCGGCGACCCCTCGGCGGCAGCGGCGAATTCCGCACCGCAAGAGACGTCCATTTTCGCGGCGGCCGCGCGAAATTATCCCGGCCAGCCGCAGCAGACTGGCTCCATATTTGGCGGTAGCACCGCCGATGTCGGCAGTGTGGCGCAAAATCCACCCGTTGGCATCTTCGGTGGTGGTGGCGCATCGACGACAAACATCTTCGCTAGCTGCGCGGTGACGGCCGCGCCATCGACAACGAATATCTTCCGGCCCAATCTGCCGGTGCCGCCGTCCAATACGAATCTGTTCCAACCAAACGTGCCGAACCAGCAGCAGGTCGCCACCACGCTCTATTCGGCATTGCCAGACAGCCAGAACCCGCAGTTCGTTGAATTGGGGCCCATGGATCCGAAGCATGTGCCCTCTAATTCTAGCAGTAGTCACTCGAATTTGTCGGTGAGCTCCCGGGGCAATGACCTATACAATCTGGCTGAAGACCTCAACGAAATGGACATTATTTGCTTCCAAATGGACGATTTTCACATTGGTAATGTGCCGACGCAGGCGCCTACAGTCGAAATGTGCACCAAGTAAGTGAATTTGATCGAAATCCCAATGATTCCATCAACTAACCCACTTTCAGCAAAAGGCTTAATAGTTAATGATTGATATGATGTATCGTGAATGGAATGGAGGCGGCATTCCAACCTTTCGATTGCCTCTGCAAGAAATATATGTGTTTGTCTACGTTGAATTGCCAGTCCGAAAGTCTTGCGCTAAAGATATAGATTATTCAATTGATATGAAGAAATCAAAAAGGCTGGACTGTCAATTGGTATATTATTTCATATCTGACAAAATTTAACCATTACCGGAAATTTTTACTTTCGAATTTAGAAAAGACAAATGCAGCAACGATTCGATCTTGAAAATATCACGTGATTAAATGCTTATAATTTTCAAATAAAATATACTGAAATAACAACATGATGTATTGAGCATTTCAAGTCGACAGAGATCGATCAGGAAAATTGATCAGCCCGCGTTCGTCGAAACTGATGCCTTCTCCGTGCACTGAGAGCTGGCGCCTGCACTCGCCTGCTTTGCCAGCTCGCTGCGCTCCCATGCGTTGTCGAACTTGTAATTCAAATCCATGCCGGGCCGGTCCACCAGGTGCGGTTTCATTTTAAAATTCGCTTGCAGTTCGATGAGGCCCACCTTGTCGCTGAACTCACAGCCAACGATCGATTCGAAGAGCTCCTCGGGCGTTGCCACTTTTGGTACGCCTTGCTTGGAAAAGAACTAAAATCCAAACATTTAGCCATCATTCGATGAATACCGGAAGAACGTACCTTATGGATATTGTTGCAATCGCGTAGCAAGAAGTGGAAGGCATTTTCGTGTGATGGCTCCACGGATTGGCTGACGTCAATGATGTAGCACTTCTCTTTGAACCACAGAATATTGTACTCGGACAAATCAGCGTGTATAAGATTGGCTTCATTGTACAAGTTCTTCATGGCCTCAACGACCTTCGCAAATCAGACTAGTGTCAGTTAATAGTTCGAAAAGAAAGATTCCTGTCCATACCTGGTCGTATGCTATAATCAAATCCGCGTCGTTCATTTTCGCGTACTTCAGTTTTGGAGCAGGCGTCGAGTCTTCGCCAATGAACGACATCACCAAGACGTGCTGCTTCAGCGCAATGACCTGCGGCGAAGGGATGCGGGCCTTCACCAGGCGGTTCAAGTTCCGCATCTCTTTCTCCGCCCACAGATGCACCACCTTCTTATTGGTATGCTTTCCAATGCGATCCTTGAATCGCTGGTCGTCCTTGATGTACCGGTCACGCTGCTTGTATTCGGACAACGTCGTTTTAAATACTTTGATGACACACTCCTTCGGCAGTGCGCACTCCGCGTAGTTGGGATCGGTGTCGGCGTGCAGGACGACCGCCTCCTTGCCGATGCTGATAACGCCATTGACATGCTCCAATAGCTGACTGTTAATCATCTTGTAGAGTAGCAAACGCGTGCGTTCGTCCAATCCGAAGTCGGCAGTGGCTTGATCTTCTCGTTTGTCACGTATTCGATGACGTCGCGTGGTTTCCTGCTTCGAATGCAGTCGTAAGCTGTAAAATGGTACAAGAATAACTTTCCCAAATCCAGATATTGTGGTAATGGACACTCACCTATTGAACACTTTGTTTGATAATTGCATATCAAATCCGGCTCCATCTCCAGTTTCAAATTCCGGTGGAAACGACATCATTTTGCAGGTATTCCTCCTGCCATTCATTTCGCTATCATGCTTTGTGACCAGATTGCCACTTTTAACGCGATAACCACAAGGTGGCATTGCAGCATAGTCTCTCTGAACACCATCAAATCTATCCCAATCTTTTGTGGGATCTTCAGGTTCCTCCTCCTCTTCAATATCACTTTCAAAATCTGAAAAGAATAACGTTTTTCCAATTTGAATTATTACATCAGATTGCAACATACCTGGATTCAGAGGTGCTCGTCTATAATTGCTGAAGCTGACAGACACTTTGCTAGTACCATTGACCTTATTTTCAGTCCTCTGCAGCATTTCATCATACTCTTTATCATACTGTTGTTGGAGCATCATTGCAATCTCAACATCACTCTTCATTTCCTCATCATCTTCATAGACTAACTTACATGCAACTTCATAATCTTGTGCAATAGCTGCCTGCTCGCTTTCCTCACCTGCTATATATGCAAACTCCTTGGCTTGCAAATCTTTAGCTACTTCTTCTGACATAATCTCAGTGAGGTTGACCGATTGAACTTGCGGTACCTTTGCCCACGGTGAAGACATTGTGTAGTTTTTCTTGAAGTTTAAATTATCTCAAAAATTGTTATCCTTATAAGTATGTATAAAATATAGGCACCACTGTATTGTGCAATATTATTCAATCAACGAGTGATGACACTAAGAATTGTACTTTACGTGCTCGAGAGTAACTGAGGTCTGGCGCTGATGTGGTTGCTTATTTATATTCTTTCTAGTTCTACATGTTCCGAAAATTGGTCGATATATTTCGTTCACAACAGCCCACACCGCAGCCGCAGCTTTTCAGCAAAGAATATTTAGGTAGGGGACGATTTTTGACAGTAACCGCTGTCTAAAATACTAAAGTAATTTCTAATTTAGCTTACAATTAGTAATCGTAGATTAACAAATAAATATACATACATATAAACGAAGTAAAGTCTAGCAGTTAATGCTAATGATATGCTGTCGAATACAATTCTTATTTAATACAGCAATATAGGTTTCCCCTTTAGTTAGAATATCAAATTTGAGTTAAATTAAAAATTGAAAATGAATATTTAATTATCTGATTACAAATGTATAAATTCAATTATGTAAGTTGAGTTGCATACATCATTTTAGCATTCATGAGGAATAGTAATTTCGGCCATTTTAGTTATTTAAAGCTTATTTAATGGTGAAGAGTAGTGCAACAAAATTAACCAGTAAAGTGTAACAAAAAGAAATTCTCCCTCAAAATAAATAAATACTGGTATTTGCAGACAAAAGATTGTTGTTTTCACCAACGAAATTGGAAATTAAAGAAACAATTAACAGTCTTAAAATTCTGAAATATAACCTCAAAATTGATGGTAAGTCTTTGGACATTGTTAAAAGCTAATATTTTATTTAAGTCAGAAAACTGAATCCAATGAAGCAGCAATTCACTAAATATAAATTAAAACCGTATTTAATACTTTTGCATATGCTTTATGCAAAAGTATGACTCAAAATTAAAATGTGAGTTACATCATTTTTAAAGATTTGAGATTAATTTAAGATGTAATTTGGTTGATTATTTAAATATTAATAACAAATTAACGAGTTATGATTTAATAATATTAGTTATCACCTGCTTTAATATAACAGCACTTCAATCAACTACTGCAAGATTTGTTACATAGAATGGTGCTAGTTCATTTCATCGCCTGCTTATATACAAATTTTCTGTGAACACCAAGTCATATTACATATGTTTAATGATAATCTTCAAATTTCAAATGTTATCACAAGATTGTTTATGTCTATATAATACTGTGATTAAATTGCAGCTTTGCATGTTACATTTTGTTGTAATAAGATTGTTTCTCTGTAACTCGAATTGTTTACACACTGGACAAAGGCGCACATAGTCCAATAGGAATGTTGTTTATTTGTAGAATATTTATATGAACAACATTTTTGAACAGTATTAGTTATTGATGTCTTAAATGCTATAAAGCAGAGTTTGTTAGGATTTATTAATCACTGCACATATACCTGTGATGGAAACTGTTTTTCATGGTATTCATATATAGTTTAATGGCTACCAATGTAAACAATGAAATAATGTGTGAAATATTGTTACAGATTCTTCTTGTGGATGTTAAATAGAAGGTGGACAAACTGGCTGCAGGAATGGATGTTTGGAAACTATCATCATTTCACCTCATGCAACTGTCCATAAAGCATTTCAATAAATGTCTTGACTGTAACTTTGATCTTATTGCTGTTTTTGTTGACTATTTACAAATACAGTTGGACTATTTATTGCAACTTGGAGGACATATGAAAATTAGCATATAATTGTGTTTCTGCAACAGTTTCTTATGGAAGCATATTCTGCTTCTATGTATAAATAGAATAAACTAGCACTACAATGATGGGTGTTTTTCAACTGAATGGCAAAAGGTAGCAAACTTGACAATGTTTATAATTTAGTAATTTTAAAATTTTATTACCTTCATCCTAATATTTTAACATGGAGCCTCAAACAATGTTCCATCTCAACACTTATTTTTCCAAATTTATCGCACGTATAAGAGCAAAACTCACCTCATTTGTTTGTTTCAGGTCCTTTAGGATGGTTTCGCGTATCATTTCGGATATAGGGCGCGCGCGCGATTTGCTTGATGATTTTCGGCCTGTACAAATCATCATTAACCATTGGCTTACCGAACCTGGTGAGGTAACGAAATACTCTGCGAGTTCGAGGACGTGTTGGCATCTTCAATGCAGTCATCTCAGCCTTTCTTGTTGGCGATCCAATGGGACTGAGAATTAGGAACGCGTGCGCTTTTTGCTCGCGACTAAAAACCCGGAGAGCTATTAAATTTTGTAAGCGGATAGTGCGTTTATATCCCTTATACTTGCAGATAGGACAGTCCGCAATTCGAACAAGTAGAGTCGTAAACGGTTAACAATAATTCGTGTGCGGGCGTGATAAACAAAAAATAAAATTCGTTTTTCGTCATAATCGCGGTGGATAAAACCATTTGGTCACAATTTTAATATAATTGGACACTTACGCCCTCTCCTGGCGTAACAGTGGTAACATCTCAATTGTTATTGGAGTTGTTTACAAAGTCGAGCGGCTTTTGTTAATTTTGCGCCATCTTGTAATTTTGTGCTTTTCAGCGTTCCTTAGTGACGCTCATTAATTAATGTATAGAAATTGGGTTATTGTCGCGTGTAAATATGTTTGATGGTGTTATTATTTGCCAAAATTAATGGTACAGTTTGTGCAGCATAACTTGTAATTTGGAGGCTGATTCTTACTTAACTCCGCTATACCCGTCCCAAGCCGGGGGCCTTATCATGCAAGAGATAAGGAAGGAGGAGGGTTCGAGGAGTAACACCTCGTTAAA